>APFE031489558.1:66752-124926 GCA_000404065.3 Pinus taeda
CTCTCCTCTGTAATTTTAGACTTCGAAAAGCACTACTGTAATAGGAATTTAAAGTTGTAGGAGAGAGGATAGAAAATCTTAGATCTGGGGATTATTGAGGATTTTTCCTTTGTATCTTGAATGATGTATGAGGGGTAGAGTTTGCACTATTGTGGCTCTAGTTGTGAAGGCAGAAGTTCAAGCAATGTAAAGGACTGTTGGAGACCAAGGTTAGAGAAATGGATGCAATAAATTGGTATTTCTAATACTACTGTTTCAAATATCAGTTTCATTTTTATGGTAACAAGAATGTCTCGTTTTATTCATGTATGTGCACTCTTGTCAATATGGGTAATTTGTCTCAATCTTGTTATTATGTATCTCTATTATTATGGATTAAATTATGATTTATGAGTAACTCCTTGCTCAGAAATCTATCTTATAAAACTGATTTATTAAATAGTAATGTGTTATGAACTATTTCTGCATATTATTGTTTAATTATTGGATTTATTGATTTGATAATCAATATCATTTTTGTGAACTACTTCCTAGAATGTTGTTGGTTTATTATTTTAGTTAATAGGTCTTAATAGGATGTGTTTTTGTATCCATAATATCATTTAATTGAACTACTTCATTAACTTGATATTCATTATAAACAAGACATGTTTAAATCCCAATATTTTAATTATCTTGCTCTTAGTTGGGTTAGATCTATATCTTCCTAATTAAGATAGGATTTAGATTAGTTTCTTTTGCTTGCATTATGGAATAAACTTGCATTTAAAATAAATTCTATATTCTTTTAAGTCCTCTTCTTGAAGAGGCAAAACTTTAGTTGTGGCTTGGCTGAACCCAAATTAGCTGAAGGGTCATTCTCTTACCTGATCATCAAGAAGAAGTGATCTGATATCCATGTCTATTGGTAGTTAAAGATATATAATAAACCAATAGCGATAGGGAGAAGGTAACTGGATCTAGTTAAACCAGTCGGAGCCACCACACCAAACGGAAAAGGAGCTGCTTTAAGGTCCGGACCGGGTGGTTATCCCCCAATGTTGCTGCAACGATTTTCGAGGCTTCAACAATCTGGGCACTAGAAGGAGGGCCTGAGATTTTTGTCTATTGGAGTTTTTTCAATTTTAATATTTTATTTATTGTGATGGCTCCTCTTAAACTTCCAATTTGGAGTTGTATCCATGGACGTGCATATTCCAACACTCCACTCGAAGTGGTAAGACTCTTGTCTCAGGTAAAATTCAATGGTAAGAGAAATTCTTCTGCTTTTAATCATGTCCTTCAATTTATTCAAAATGTTTCAGATTATTCAAAATGTTTCAGATTATGATTTTCAAGGAATTGATGAAGACATCTTATGCAGAATTTTCACTCTCACATTTGTGGCAAAAGCCAGAAACTAGTGTAGAACTCTTTTGGTTGACTCAATTCACAGCTGGGATCAATTTGTTACAATTTTCATTTGTAAATTTGACGGCTATGATTATGAACAGGTATGTGAAGAAATTGAATATCTACGAAGATTTGAAAATGAATCTGTTAGATATTTTAATATTCTATTTCACTTGAATTGTTTAAGATTTAAAGTTGAAGATAAACCTATGGAAGAAGAATCACTAGATTGGTTTGAATATATTTGTTCTCTCCCTCCCATTCCCAATCCATATGAAATTAATTCAAGCTTTGTTCCATCCCCTTCCAATATAAATGAGAATTCCAATATGGATGTGAAAATAAATTATGATGAAGTGGTTTTACAAAGCTTGGAAAATATTTCCATTCAAATGCAAGAAGACAACAACAACAATTTTGAAGAAAAAGCTGCATTGAAATCTGAAAGCTACTCTACAGTGAATTCAGAAAATCGGATTGCAAATCATCAAGTACAAGTAGCAATCAATGTAAATAATAACATGCAAGCTGCTGTACAAATTTCTGAATTTTTCCATGATGAGCAAATGCTGAAATCAAAGCAACAAAACAACATTCTTCAAGAAAGCATGAGTGCACAAAGGAATGATTTTGACTCTGAAATTTATAGTGAACATAATGCACAAGAGTTCTCAAACAGAGACAGTTTTAAATGTATTATTTCAGGTTCACATTTTTCCCTTTATCCTGATATTTTTAATGATGGTAATTTTTCCCCTTTTGGTATTAATGATTTTGCAGAAAATAAAATGGATGGTCTAAATGAATTACCAATAATTTTTTATCAATATAAAAAAACAATAATTGATCATTCGTTTGCCATTAATGAGCATGAAATTTTTATTCCTCCTTGCTTTGATATATTGGATGAAATAGAAGGGAATTTTAGAGAATATTCTGAAGTCATTTATGATAATTACTCTGACATTGAGGACATTGATTTCTATTCCTCTCAAGAGAATCCTCATGAGAAAATTCAAATAACATCTATGAATGAGGAACGTTTCAATTTAGAAATTATTCCAACCTATCCTCATTTTAGAGTAGCAAATTATCTTTATGATTTCACTATTCGAAAAAACATTCCAATTTATGATTCATATCATGATCAAACTCTCATTCCTACTCATAATCATAATTCGTTTCTACTTCACAAATTGGAATTCTAAATTACTCAAATTCCATAATTTTGGCCAATCCTTGTGAACAAGAAATCATTTCAAAATGATTCCAATTGTGCTGTAACATTAGTTGTAACAATAGTGATTTCATTTTATTTTTGTTTCCTCACTTATTTTGTTTAAATTTAGATTTATTTTTTGATTTTATTTTTCAAAATTTTAACACTTTACACTGCCATATTGAGCACTTTATTATCAAATGCTCAATTGATGAATTGCCTTATTGAGAAATCGAAGTTTCATGTTATAACCATGAACATCAAAAGATGTTAACATGTCAATGTCAATTGATGTTCATTTCTTATCAAAAGCTTCTATCTTCTCAAAGACAATATCAACAAGAGAATGTATTTTTACAATTTGGCCAACAATTCAATTTAATTAATATTTTTCCATCTCATTTGAAAGATTTCCATCCATTTTTCATTAATCCATTTGAAAAATATTTGGAAAGTTTCCCTTCACGGAAGATTGTCAATAATTTAATATTTATACATAACACTAACAATTTTTTCTAGGCCTTTGAATTCGAAAACTCATATCCACAATTTGGCCTTTCATCTCCTCTTTTGAACATTTTCCAATTATTAATAGAAATCCATCCAGATTTCTATGATCCAATTGGTATTCAATTGGAAAGCAAATTTCAAGAGAAGGAGATTTTAATTAACTTGCTAACAATAACTGTACATTCTAATTTCATATTTAATTTTCTTATTTTAATTAGATTTGTATTTTTATTACTAACATTTGAACTGTACATACATGTAGCAATTAAAATGAGAAAATGGCTACACTGGAAATATGACTATACCTAGTCATTTTCATGTATATGGTTAGAATAGGAGTAGAATTAATTTAGTTAGTTTGTTTTACTTAATTTTTTTTAACAATTTGTAGATTAAAAAATAAAACAAAGCAATCAGCCTTCTCATGCATGTTCACTGAAACATTTTCTCCTTACAGAAAGTTCTAATTCTTGCTTTCCTTTTAAAATTTCTTACAACAATACTTCTACTCTGCCTATTTTGAATAATGTCTTGATTAAATTAAGTTAAGATTGCACTTGGCATCGATTGCCACAAAATCACTTTTCTTCATTTCGAGACTTCCTTTTAAGATTTTCTTTTGAAATTTATATGATAAAGCTTTTGAGGATATAAAAGCTTCATAATCTCATTATCCCATGAAATGTATGACTGTCTATGATAAGCTTAATTCTAATTCAATCATTATTGGTCAGTCTAACCTTTTGCGGTAATCATATGAAGTTCATATTATCTTCCTCAAAATTTGCTAAGGATGTCCATTCTGTTATGTGCACACATTCGAATATGTTTTAATATTTTTTTTACAATTAGTGGCTTTATCCCATTTTGACCTTTAGTTGCAATGTGCATCATATTCATTTACTAAAGGCTTTATTGAACAGTCACTATAACAATATACATTCTTCTCAAGTTATTCGGAATAAGCAGAGGTAATAAATCGTTGTTTCAATTCAAAAGGGAAGACTATTTTCATATTTATTTGTGGTAAATTTTACATTTCCTTAACATTAATAAATAGATTTTATTTAGGCTGATTACACATTTAGATTTAGAATAAATGATGAGATGATTTTGAACAAAGTCAAAATTTTAATAAATCCAACGAAGGATTTGAAAATTCATGAGGTAAAATCTACAGACAAATTCCTTCAAGGTGTGCATTTACAAGTTTATTTTCATCTATTATTAGTTTATCTTTTCCTTAGTTGATTTTTTATTTTTGTCTCTTTTATTTGCTGGTTTTCATTTGTTTTCAAAATTTGAAGTAAGCAGCAAACCCATTTCAAATTTGCAACAGGCTTAGGGAAATTTTATTTGCGATTCATTAGAATTTGAGCATTTTTAACTTCGCTTTCATTCATCATTTCAATTTTGTTTTCGTATTGCTGATACTACGGTGAATGCATATTCGCAATACTACCATTCCACTCATCTTCGTCAATAATTTCTTTCCAATATCGCATCATCCATTTCACAATCATTTGTAGCAAAATATTTCATTGACAGAAGCCCTTAGCATTTTTAATAGCAAATTGATTATCTTAGACCTCCTCGCTCATATGTCATATCACATTTCGCATATAGGAGGTTTGCAGTTGAATCTACTTCCATTATCATGAATCGCCGATCTCCGATAAATGACTTTACCGATATTGCGATGTTCTCATAATTCGGGACCCGACATCAAATTTAAATCTAGTTCACAAGAGATATCGCGTCTGTTCAATCGCAATAGTAATAAAAACATAATTTTAAAGGGAGGATGTCTCGGATATGATATGTTATCAAATTTTCATCATAAAATTATCGGGTCCACTTTTCGTCGCATATCGACGTATTGAGAATTGTTACATTGTGCGCTTAAGATTGCCGATCGCGATCGCCGATTAGCCACGTTATTCATCGCATATCGGCATTGCAGGAATCATATTGTGTTACATAAGGTGCTTAACATTGCCGATCGCCGATTAGTTATGTCATCTATCGCATCGCCGATATCACAATCGCTTTCTTGCATTTTTATATATGACCATATCATTATTCTGAATCCGCGATGCGCGATGTGCAAAGTACAAATTGCAAGATACGGTGTGCGATGTGCAATTTGTGACATAATTGTCCCCAATCCCTAATATAGTATTTCTTTAATAATGTGATCGCTTCATTTCATTGTACATGTTCTCATCGCTTGTTCTTAATCGACAATTTGCCATTGCAATATCCGATGTGATAGCTTCCAATACATACCTCTAAGCCATTAACATTTAATCGATATATGGCATAGCAAAAAAGGTGAAATCTTGCAAATTAAAATTCAAGCATGGTGAAGAAACATGTGATGCGAATCATTCGATACACCAATATGTTATTTTAAAAAGAGAGTTTGGGTAACCACTATGGTAAGAAAGTAGTTAATGACCAATTTGCAGCATATTTAAATCATTTTGATTTCTCATATATTCCAGTTTTAAATATATAATTCCATAATTAAAAATGGAATTCAAGACCTCTCTATCTTCATATTTAAATTTTATTATCTTGGATTTGGTCTTGATTCTGGACAATTTATAAAATCATGGAGTTTATATGAAATAGTCATTACTGCAAATTCTCATTCTTATTTTTGATGCATTTGTTTTAATTTCAATTCCCTTGAACATTAAGCATTTCATTTTTACATTTTACTTCTTGCTTTAGTGTAAATAAAATAAATAATGATTTTGGGTTATAGGATTTTGGTTAGTTTGACTTCTTCATGTTTCTAATGTTAATTAAAATAAGAAGTCAACTAGTTTGGAGAAACTAATACCTTTCAGGTAAGATCAAAAGAAATTATCCAGTGGTAAGATTCCTGTAGCCACTTTCATTAATTTCCATTTCGTTACTTTAGTTTCAGTTTTGTTTGTGCTGATATACCAAAAAATTCTTTTTTGCAGTTCTCTATTTGAAGCTTTCAATCCTCTGCCGAATCAGATTTTCGAAGTCCTATACTCTTCTCTTGGCTTTATTTCAAGAAGAAGCGATAATATTCGTCAAAACAACTATACCAGGAAGTTTCTGAACCTTTAGTTTGTTTCTTTAAGCATTCATTTTATTAGAAAATGATTGAGATGATGCTTTGAAACAAGAAGAATAATATCAGACAGAAAGTTTTCATTATGGCCGAATTTTATCGTCACTGCTATCCAAAAAGCCTAAAGCATTTACAACCCTGCAAGGTATGATTTTTCTAAATCTCGACATAAGAATGAATGATTATACGATTATGTTATTTTTCTTCATATTGTTGAGACATTGGTATAAACATTCTTGTTTGAGTTTATCTTTTGAAACTTGGATTTTCCTTTCCACTTTTAAAAATTTCTTCATTTTTGTTTTGTTTGCTGACTTCTTTTCTCACTTTAGCATAAAAATTCTTTTCTTTTGGTTTTCAGTTTTGATTTTAGTGACTTTGTCGTGATTTATATGGAAGGCCTATTTGTTACCTAACAATGGTTAGCATACATGGAGAAAAATTGTTAATAGTCACCTATTAACTTTTTTTTAAATCTCTTAGTAAAATTTGATTTTCTTATTATAAAGGTAAACCTACTTAAGGAAGCGATTACCAATCAAGAGAAGTTGGCAAAGTATCATAAAATTTGGAGAAATTTCTTTTTTATCAAAATTGTAATCATTTTGAGATTTCAATATTTTATTAAGATCTTTCGAAGTTCTATTATCAGTCAAGAAAAGCTATTTTTAACCAAGTAAAGACACTTTACAGCAAAGCAGTTTTAACTATGAAATTGTCATTCTTAACTCTTAAGGAGTCAATGGTTCTCCCTGTCCCAAGAAGTCTTATTTTTCTAGAGTGTGATCTAGAAATATATTTAAAGTTAAAAGATAAGAGGTCTCATCATGAGCCTGCTTACTATGATCATAGGGGAAAAATAGGCTGACATTACCAACACTGCTAAACAAACCAAGGTAATGGCTTATGATTGCAAATTATAAGATAGGGGTCCATCACGAGGCACTTGTTCAGTCCAATTATAACCGGTGAAATAGCATGTCAACTATTGGCCACCAAACCAGGATAATGCTTTTAAGATTATAACAAAAAATAAAAAATAAAATAAAAAATAATACATATATAAATGGATTTATCTCTAGGTCAATAATTCTTAAAGAGATGAGATTCTGAATCACTGATGATTAAAAGGTAACTCTGTCAAGACTATAGATGTTTGCTGACAGCAGTGGCTCTACCTATGACAAATGAGTATATTTTAAAAGCTAAGCTGTAAAGTGACCCCTGCTTTATCTCTACAACTAATTAAAGACTGATATAAAGTTTTGAAATATTTTAATTTATGAGAAATTTTAAGAAAACTTACAATTAGATGATTCTGGTTTTTATTCAGATTAATGAACCTGGTCGAACATTTCAAACATAATTTTGTCTTCTTTAATTATTTTTACTTTAATTTTAGGAAAATCTCATTCATATCAAACAGAGATAACTAGTTCTTCTCCCGTGTGTCGCCATTGTTGTGGTGAAAACACAACCCCCCCATTATTGATTTGCTCAACTCAAATAATGGGGACCCTTTCTATAAAAATTTTGGCTAAACACCTTTTTGGATTTTTATTTAGTTGATTTCCCTACGCATTTGTTAATTTTTCATTTTCTTTGGATTTTTGTTTTGATTGTTTTGTTGAAATCGATTTTTTATAAGCTTCCCATTGACACTTGTCTTGTCTCATTTGGTCAACTGGTTTGAAAATGGTACTCCTTTGAAGTCTCGTCATTTATCTAGCCTGGGTTAAAATGCATAAAATATAGAATATTACATTTTGTAAATAAATTAGCTTAATAATGCATTTATTTTAAATATTAACCCCTAGTTAGTTCTTACTAACATTTTAAATTTCTTTTTTTACTTACACAGCCAAATTATTAAGCATCGGGATTTAAGAAATTTACTCCAATTTCCAAATCAAATCCTAATCTCCAAAACCCAAACATTCAAGTGGCTGTAGTTTAGATAATTTCACCACATAACTAAATTTCATCAAAATAAAATCAAAATAAAAAATGATATTAAATCTTAATTAATTAAATATATTTAAATATAATAATTAAAATTAATATTATAATATATATAATATATATATTCGGGAGATCGCATCGGAGCTTTTGCATTGTGACAAGTTTTAAAAACCCTGACACTTCAATCTTCCTGATCCCGATCATAAAAAATGCATGCATCGCATCAGAAGTTTATCACTTGACACAGTTGTGAAATCCCGATAATCTTCATTCCCCCGACTTACCAATGCGATGGGGCATGAGGCATTAACCCAAGTCTCATTACAAGTTTGGTATTTGTTTGAAGTTTTGAAATCACTCATACGTATGAGTGAAATGAATAAAAGTAAGAATAGTGTAATGTAAATATTAAAATAAAAGTTAATATTTAATATTAAATTATTAGATAATTAATAATTAATATTAAAATCATATTAATTAAATTAAATTAAAATTTAAATATCTTAAATATATTAATTAGTTTAGTTCAATAATACAATTAAATTAGAAATAATTAATAGAATAATTAGAATTCTATTTAGGATTTATTTTTAATTAAAATTCAGATTTTTAGCCTAGCAACAAAAATTCCAGAATTGTGCAAGAATTGACTCACCAAATTTGGAAGCTCATAGAATGAGTTTTACTTGGCCAAATGAGGCCCAGGATGGCTCATTGGAAAGACAAAATCAAGGAGAATATTTCTAAGGAGGTTTCACTAACAGATTTGGTCATTTATTGGGTCAAAAAATCAGGCAGACGATCAAGCTACGAATTTCTAAAACAAAATCAATTTTCTGAGTTTTATTTTCTGTATTTTTATTTGTCCAAGCCCCTTCTCAATGCAGATCCATTCGTCAATAATATCCTTGGCCAATCAAACCATCCCATGCATCAATAGAAAACTTACATTTTATTTTCAATTATTTATTTAATTGAATTTGATTGGATTTATTTTAAATTCCAGCAATGATATTTTGATTTTTTTGTTGCATCTTAGTTCATTTTGATTTCTTTTTACAGGAAAACAGTAGAAGAAATATGGAGAAAATGATCTCAATCAATGAGAAAGCTCCAACAATTAAAGATTGGAATTTTGAGCAAATAATATTAAATTGGGCAGATTTCTCTTCAACAAACTTTCCTCTCAAGAATTCCTTCACAAATAGTATAAATAATATATTGCAGAATGTAATAAAGGGCTGCTCTCCTATGCAATTTTATACTTCTAAAAGCACTACTGTAATAGGAATTTAGAGTTGTAGGAGAGAGGATAGAAATCTCAGATCTGGGGATTATTGAGGATTTTTCCTTTGTATCTTGAATCATGTATGAGGGGTAGAGTTTGCACTATTGTGGCTCTAGTTGTGAAGGCAGAAGTTCAAGCAATGTAAGGACTGTTGGAGACCAAGGTCAGAGAAATGGATGCAATAAATTGTTATTTCTAATACTACTGTTTCAAATATCAGTTTCATTTTTATGGTAACAAGAATGTCTCGTTTTATTCATGTATGTGCACTCTTGTCAATATGGGTAATTTGTTTCAATCTTGTTATTATGTATCTCTGTTCTTATGGATTAAATTCTGATTTCTGAGTAACTACTTGCTCAAAAATCTATCTTATAAAACTGATTTATTAAATAGTAATGTGTTATGAACTATTTCTGCATATTATTGTTTAATTATTGGATTTATTGATTTGATAATCAATATTATTTTTGTGAAATACTTCCTAGAATGTTGTTGGTTTATTATTTCAGTTAATAGGTCTCAATAGGATGTGTTTTGGTATCCATAATATCAGTTAATTGAATTACTTCATTAACTTGATATTCATTATAAACAAGACATGTTTATATCCCAATATTTTAATTATCTTGCTCTTAGTTGGGTTAGATTTATATCTACCTAATTAAGATAGGATTTAGATTAGTTTCTTTTGCTTGCATTATGGAATAAACTTGCATTTAAAGTAAATTCTATATTCTTTTAAGACCTCTTCTTGAAGAAGAAAAACTTTAGTTGTGGCTTGGCTGAACCCAAATCAGCTTAAGGGTCATTCTCTTGCCTGATCAGCAAGAAGAAGTGATATGATATCCCCGTCTATTGGTAGTTAAAGATATATAATAAACCAATAACGATAGGGAGAAGGTAACTGGACCTAGTTAAACCAGTCGGAGCCACCACACCAAACAGAAAAGGAGTTACTTTAAGGTCCGGACTGAGTGGTTATCCCCTAGTGTTGCTGCAGTGATTTTCAAGGCTTCAACAGAACACCAAAACGAGTGAAGATGCCATCAAAAGGAAAATTAATTACAAATTTTTCATTAGAAAAAGATAATGCTTGGGCTTCTACCCATTTAGTGACATAATCAATGCATACCAATATATACTTTTTCTACTTAGATGGAGGATTAATTGGTCCAATAAAATCTAAGGCCCACTTTTCAAAGGGTTCCATGAATATTTGAATTTGTAATGGCATTTCATTTGAGGGGGCAAGTTTCCCTACCCTTTGGCAGATGTCACATCTCCTGACATAATCTTTAGCATTTTTGAAGATGGATGGCCAATAATATCCTAAAGAAAGGATTTTATAGGTTGTCCTCTTGTTAGCAAAGTGTCCACCACACGATTCATCATGACATGCCTTAAGAATTTTGGGTATTTCATCTTCCTTGACACACCTTCTGATCATAAGATCTGGCACTGTTTTATGCAATTCATTAGTGATCCATGAATATCTTGCACTTTCTTGAATATTTTTTATTTTCTCTCTAGGAAACAAATGTGAAGGTAACTTCCTTATGACCAAGTAGTTAGCAACATATGCAAACCAAGGAGTTTGAGTAGTTACTACAAAAAGATATTCATCAGGAAACATATTTTCAACCGGAGAATCTTCTTTGATATTCTGAATCCTGGACAAGAAATCAACAACTATGTTTTGTTTTCTAAGTCTATCTAACACAATAATGTTGAATTCTCGCAAAATTAAAAGCCATCTTGTAACTCTGCCATTAGTAATAGGTTTATTCATCAAATATCTAATTGCAGAGTGATCTGTATGAACAAAGGTTTCATAATCTGTTATATAGTGTCTGAACTTGTTAATTGCATGAACAACAACTGAAAATTCCTTTTTAGTGACAGTATAATTCAACTCAGTGGGAGTCAAATTCTTATTTGTATAGTAAATGGCATAAGGAATCAAATATTTTTGTCTCAATACAGCTCCCAGAGCTGTATTTGAAGCATCTATGGAAATATGGAAAGGGAGTTTCCAATTTGGACCTCTTAAAATGGATGCTTTAAAAATTTTTGCTTTCAAGGTTTCAAATGCCAACTGGAAATCATAATTCCAATTGAATTCACAATCTTTGGTAAGAAATTTAAAGAGTGGGGATGCTATTTTAGTGAAGTTTTGTATAAATTTTCTATAGTACCCTGTAAATCCCAAAAAACTTCTGATATCCTTTTGGCAATTTGGAATTGATAATTTAGAGATGACTTCAACTTTAGATTTGTCAACTTTAATCTCATCTCCTGAAATATGATGTCTTAAAAAAATACCTTCTCTAAACATCATAAAACATTTTTCATGGCTTAATGAAATGTTTGTTTCTTGACATGTTTTAAGAATTTTTTCCAAATTTTCCAAAGCTTATTCAAATGTATTCCCATAGACTGCAAAATCATCCATATATATCTCTACACAATCATTTATTGGATCAACAAAAATTCCTAGTACTTCTCTTTGGAATGTCGCAGATGCATTACATAACCTAAAAGGAAGCACTTGGTAGGCATAAGTTCCCCATGGACAAGTAAATGTGGTCTTATCCCAATCTTCAAGTGTTACCTGAATTTGATTATAACCACTAAAACCAACCAAGAATGAGAAATAATTCTTACCTGCTAATGTATCTAACACTTGATCTGTAAAAGGCAAAGGGAAATGATTTTTAATGCTTGCTTTATTCAATTCTCTATAATCAATGCACACCCTCCATTTACCATTCTTTTTAGGCACAATTACCAAAGGAAAGACCCATTGGCTATCTGAAATTGGGTAAATAAAGTTTACATTCAATCATTTTTGGAGCTCTTCTTTCACAATCTCCCTAAGATTTGGATTCATCCTTCTCTGAGGTTGTCTAATAGGTCTACTATTTTCCTCAATGTAGATGTGATGGATACAAGCCTTAGGATCAATGCCTTTCATGTCGGTGTATTCCCATGCAAATGCAACAAAATGTTTTTGTAATGTTTTGATTAGCTTTTCTTGTTGTAGTTTCTCCAAGTTTTTGTTTATGTTCAATGTCCTACCTGGAAAAATTTCAATTGTAGAGCTACGAAACTCTTCCATAGAATAGAGAGACATATGCCTAGATGACAAGTATTCAACATTAGATTTTTCTTGAAATTGCTCATGGTCATATTCTGAAGATGATTCAAAATTTTCCAATGTATTTAAAATTTGAATATCTTCACTAATATCTGAAATAGTAAATAGAGGTTGAATATCATCTTCATCATCAATCCATTCTTTGTCATCTATTTCTGTGATTGCTTTTGTTGGAGGATATAGAGTAAATTTCTTTGTTGAATTACCATAAGAAATATACATATCACTAGATCTACAGCTAATAAAAGCATCAGTTGTGGCCAACCAAGGTATTCCTAATATGAGTGGATGTCCTCCTAGATTGTTATTGGGAGTTAAAATCATGAAATCAACAGGATATTCCCAAGAATTTAGGGATACTGAAATATCTTCTAGCACACCATCTGGTTTGATTACTGATCTATCTGCCAGTTGTAGTAAGGTAGGTGTGTAAAGAAGATTAGGAAGCTTGAGCTACTCCATATTTTGTTTGCTCATGATGTTTATTGCTGCCCCTAATTCAATCAATGTATTTGGAATTTCAACTACATTGATATGTGTTTTTACAATTGAGCTTCCTGGATCCACATATTTTTGTATGGAAATTTTTCCCATCATTATGTCTGTTATTTTCCCTACCAGGTGAATTCTTTTTGTTTCTTTTGTTTTTCTTCCTGTTTTTTTTATACTCAACTCCTTTATTGTTTTGGCTAGAATTGGAATTTCTCCAATGGCTTGTAGCAAAGTAATTTTGATACAGACATTCTTCAAATTGATCTAGAAAATTATAGTTGGGCAGCAAGATCCATTTTTCTACCCCTCTATCAATTTGTAGTCTTTCAGGAAAAGGAGGTGTAGAAGTAGATGCTTGTTGATCAATGATAGGAGTTGTGGTTACTAATTCTTTTTGTTTTACTTTTCAATGTTTTTGTTTTGGAGAGATGTTCCCTCAAAATGTTTATTTACCTTTAGAGAATCTTCCTCAAAACTGTCTTGTTCCTGAATAACTACAGAAGGTCTTTCCTTTTCTAATATCCTTCTAGATCTTAGTTGAACATCATTAAAATCTAGAGGAGTAATCATGTAAGTTGGAAATCGTTGTACTTCTACCATGTAAGCATTCTGAGGATTTTTATTGTTGGGGTTTGGTAATGGTTGGGCAGGTAACAAATTTGGTTTCTGCTTAAATGGTAGCAAAAGTTGAGGATTTTGGTTTTTTTGTGGAGGTTGCTATGGAAATGGCAATGAAAGTTGAGGATTCTGATTTTGAAGTTGTGGCTGCTAATTTTGTTGCTGAATGTGTGGGGGAGGATAATTTTGATATGGTGGAGGATATTAATAATATTGAGAAAATCTCCCACAAGAATTTTGTACTCCTTGTGTCCACGATTGAGATTGATACTAAGATTAAGGTTGAGGCCAAGGTTGCTGCCAAGAATTCCAGTTTGGTGGGGGCTGAAGATACATTTGATTGTTAAATCCCTGATTTTGTGGCCCCTGCCAAGGTCTTCTAGTAGCAAAAAAAAGAGGTTCTGTAGAATTTGGAACTGTTTCCTCTTGAAAGACAGCCTTAAGACCTAGGATTGAAGGACAACCCTTGGCCTCATGATTTTCTGAGAAAATCATGCAAGTTTCTATAATTTTCACATCTAAAGGCCATTCCCTTAGAGCATGTTTTTTTTTCTGCATTTTGGACAAAAAAATGGCTAAAGCGTCAACCTTGGTTTTCTACTTGTTTTGTATTTTAAGGGTGTCTAATTGCTCATTAAGACTCCCTAGAATTTCTATTTTAAATTCATCAAACATATTACCAATTTCTTCCCTACTTATAGATCATGTTGCATATTTGTTTACTCAAACAAGAGAAGGATCTCTTGGCCCTTTCCTTGTTTTAGATTTCCCTCTTGAGAGATGAATACACAATTCTCCTATATCATTTAATGGGATTTGAGAGATATCTCCCTTCCCCATCATGTTAAGGATATTTATCCACTCATCTCTGATGGATTTTAATAAAGGAGCTTTCAAGGTTTCTTCATCTAAACTGTTCATCTTTTCTCTTTTCAAATTATAGTTGAATCCCTCAATAAAATCTTCTAATTTTTCATCCTCTCTTTGCATCATTTTGAGTACTTCATCTTTGTGCTTGGTAGGCATGCAATAATCCAAGTACCTATCCAAAAATGTTTTTTTCATGTCATTCCATGTTCTAATGGATAGAGTGACTAACCCCATGAACCATTTCAAAGTAGCTCCTTTCAGTGTTGAAGGAAACAATTTGAGTTTTTAAGAGTCTTCAAGGTAGTCATAAGTTCTGCACAAAACTTCAAACTCAAACAAAAATGTTTCAGGATCCTCACTTTTCAACCCATAGAAGTTTGGGAGGATAAAGGTGAAATATTTTTCATTGTGGCATTTGTTTCCTCATCCACTATATGGAATCCAAAAGAATTATCTATTTCCCTATTTCCTATGCCTCCTCGATTATTTTCTCTACCTTCTCCATTGCTTCCTCCACCTCCTCCATTGTTTTCTCTACCTCTCCCTCTACCCCCTCCTCCAAACAATGAGAATTCTCGATCTTGTTCTTCTTCTGCCAATATAGTTTCTTTAGAATCATTATAGGGTTCAACCTGCAAGGTTACTTCCTCCTCCTCTGGTTCTTCTATTAATGGAATATGGGAGAGAGGTTCTACTTCTTTGTCCTCACCAGGTATTCCTAATTCCTCAATTACAACGTGTTCCCCTGTGAGGTGAAGAAGGCTATTCCTGTTGTTGGAGATTCAAATTTTTTCTCCCCTAGGACTAACTTGGTAGATGAAGTAGGAGACTCTTTTGATTTGATTTCTACCCCTAGAATTCTAGGAGTCCTATGGCTGGGAGTATGAGTTTGGGATGGATATGTGTCTTTTTTCCTATTCGTGGTGGAGTAGGTGGTGTTATAGGAATTGAACTTCTGCCCCTAGCTATAAATCTACCCCTAGAGTCTCTTTCTCTATGCATGCCATTTTTTTGAATGTAAGAGATAAGGCTACCTAGTTACAATTCCTCAGAAACAATGCCAAAATGTTTGGTCAATTTAGTGTTATAAATTGATCTTCATAAATTATCAACCAGGGTATCGTAAACTGATGAAGTGTAGTGCACTGTTTGTGCTAGATAACCTTTCTTATTTTGTTGTGTTTTATGTTGTTTTTTTTTTTTTGGGGGGGGGAGGGGGGTTGGTTTTTTAATAACCTAATGATTTACAATGTAATATAACTTTTGTAAGGACTACTCAAAATATAAAAATGAAAACAAAGCTTTTTAAAGAAGAAATAGAGCTGAGATGGACTTGGAAGCAAAGCTTAAGCAAGAAATGAAAACATAGTTTCTATTCCTGTTTTACCATTATTTCCAAATCATGATTTAAGAACTGAAAGTGAAATTTGTAATTGATGCCTAACTAATTACATAAATAAAACTAAGTGAAATACTTAGTTACTCTGCCTCTAAATTTTAGGAGAGAATCTCCTTAGGATGACATTTGAGGGATTATGTACTTCATTAATCTAACAGAAAGCAAATATAGAGATGTAGCAAAGACTCATTGCATAAATGAAATGTTCAACCACTTAGTTTAGGATCAATTATCAACATGACGGGTTTTTAGAGACATTCATTAAAACCATGAGTTAGTAATCTTAAAATAAAATAAAATGGCAAAGACAGTAAATGACACTGATCAGTCTAATTGAAAATTTAAAGACTAGTAAAATAGTGAATGAAGAAAACTAGATTACATTACTGAACTTCATCTTCTAACTATTGATAAAAACAGGAAAGAGATCAAGCAAATGGAAGCTACTCTAAATTATGAACACTGTTAACAAGAAAATGATGGAAACTACATTACAGGAATTGTTAGCAAGAAAATGATTATAAACACTGTGAAAGAAAATGATGAATTTACATTGAACAAGAAGAAGAAAAATAAAATGAAATGAAAAATTTTTCAGTGTAGGGGCCCTCTGCAATTGATTAGGCTACTCTTTCTCAATCAACTTCAAGGAAACTCCTTCAAATTCTCATAAAACATGCAGTCTTCGTATTAAAAACAGGGACACAAAATGCCCAGAAATTACAGAGTTCAGAACTTGATTTCACAATAAAACTATTACTATCACTACTAATTTCCTTGGTTCTTTACACAGGTATTTATAAGAAAACCATAGAATTGTTTGTGGAGAAAAATATGCTACAGTGAAAACACGTAGAAGACAGATATGTAGAATTTATTCCTCGGCGAATGGAGACATAAATCCAAGATGGTGGCTGTTGGATTCGGTTGCACAGGTGGCCATTGGAGTTCGTAGATTCAGGTAGTTCTTTCAAATAACACTTCCCATCATTGTGAAACATGTTAGTTAACCATGAAATGGAGTCCTGTTACCTTTGGTCTTTGTGTTTGACTTCTCCATTGACCATAGTCTTATAACAACTTCCTTGTTGACCTAGGCTAGGTGAATAGGAAAGGGTCCATGTCATGATGATTTTCAAGCTACCCATGTAGTTAGTTTCTCCTTATGACACCTGGAACCTGTTAAAGCATGAAGGTAGCTGCGGAATAACCGATTAGGTGTAGAATAGGCTACGTTCCATAACTAATATACAAAAAATTATTCAAATAACAAAACATAAAGTCATAATATGTAAACCACTAAATGTCCTCCTTAAGACGGTATATACTAATAATTGGTGATGAGAATGCATTTTTCTCATGGAAAAGCAGAGAAAATGAATGAGAATAGTTGTTAGGGAGAGAGTAATTTTGAGACTTAACATAAATACATCAAAATTATACAAAGATTTAGCTCTCACAGCTGTCCAGCTCTCAATACAGTCCTCTTGGATGCTCATAGGCAAACAAGGCTTCTCACAAACCTTCTCCTGTACCCTCTAAGCCTCCTATTTCCTTGCATTGTTTCTCTTGGGTGATCCTACTGTTACCAAGTGTAACACTAATCACTCACACTGATCTCACACCTTATACGACCGCAAAATCCTCAAGGAACCTTGTTCCTTCTGCATGGATGAGTTTCCTTTATAGGAAAACTCATACAACTGATAGTAACCTGTCCCTATCTTTAATCTCAAATGGGTCTTTCTCAGAATATACATGAATGAGTTGTTTATGAGAGAATCTTCAGTTATCTAGGGTACACTAGTTTGATGCATGCATGCATTAACTGACTGAACTCGCAATCAGTTCCACAAACTATTTGGAACTAATCTAACTGGATTTAACTCAGTTAACTGAGCTAACTAATTACAACTCAAATACAATTCATCCTTATCTCCTTAATTAAGGGATAATCTCCTTAATTTAAGGGATAAATGTTGCATGACTTCACAAAGACTTCTAGCTTGAATTTCTCCAGCTAATTAACTCAAGATGACTTAATTAATTTTTTTTCAAACATCTGGCGAGACTAAATTTGAATTTTAATCCTCAATTTTAATTCGAGGACAAATTAAAATTGGAATATATTGGATTCTATTTTTATCATTTCTTGTTGCTATTTCTAACACCTCTTTATGTAATACCACATCAGAAAATGGCTATATATAGAGTTTCACTTCCACATATGCTCAAGTATAATGAAAGTCCTCCAAGTTTCCTAAGACTAACTTTAGATAACTTGACTAGTAGTCAAATTGCTATAGTGGCAATGAGAACAACACTTGTGAAGATTCCTTTGTAGTATTCTGGGTAATCAAGTAGTATGTCTAAGGGTACAATTGACCCTGATTCAAACTTATGCATGAATGAAACAAGATATGGTCTGCCACTTATCTTGTCTTGATGATGAGCCACACTTGTTGGTTCGAAACACATCGGCCAAAAATTTTTCTTATGTGATTTCTACGGAAAGACTTTTGATAGTTCATTATGGATCATAGAAGCTTGAATTCAGAAACCAAAATATGCTTACACATAGAATGGAAATAAACTAGCTTAATGGTAGTTTATTTCTGAGAAGAGATGTGGCAACTACCTACCTATGAACTATGTTATAATGAGGCTCAACTGAAATTTTGCTATTGAACAATAAAGTAAAACCATAAACAACTAAAACTCTAACCCCAAGAGATGAAACACCAAGAGTTTGTGGGCCTCATTGGGGTTAGTTGGGCAACAAACGTCCTCGAGTTGTAACTTGGTCACATGATCTCTGTTTTGCACGTATGATACCTTGTTGGAAAAATATCACCAAGTACTACAGGATTTACTGTAGGTCCCTACCAATGGGCATGGGCCTACAACAGACCTATAAAAAACACCATTTAGGGGTCAAAACAGCTCCGGAAGTTCAGGACCTGAAAAACTACTAAAAAAAGTAAATGTTGCTATAATCAAGGAAGTAGATAAAACCGATAGAAGGTATAGGTGGAATAGGTGGGTGGATATAAATATCCACCTAGACTAGTCCTCCCCCCTTAGGAAGAAATGGTGCCCATTGCGTGCAAAGCCTCCATGAGGTGATGGAATTTCTTTTGAACCTGATCCTTGGTGAACCACTTTCCCTCGTGAAGGAGTTGGTTTGCTTTGACAACTCAATATAGATGGATCCTTTACTGGGGTGTTCTTGATCTGTGTGTCCATGATCTTGTTAGTTGTGTCTTACTCAATGCGTCTTGGGTTGAGCTCTATTGGTGTAATCTACTAAGCAACATCGGATGTGTCCAATAATGGAGGAAAGTATGTTTGCAACCGATCTATATTGAATAATGGGTGCAGACCAAGGAACAATGGAATGTTGAGCTTGAATGAATTTTCTCGTACAACCTTGGTGATGGTGTATGTTCCATATCAAAGCAGACAAATATTGCGTTGGGGACAAATGAGGTGTTCCTTCCATTAATGTAACCAAACTTTGTTGCCCACTAGGAAATTGTATGGCACTTGATGGTTATCATGACACTGTGTGTAATTAGCACTGACTCTTTCGAATATGTCATGGACCTACTGGCGGATGTGCTCAATGTGCTCAATGAAGTTGTTAGCTTGGTTAGATTCGGAATGGACATGAGTCAAATCTACTTGAGTAGCTGCAAATGGTATGGTTACATTAATGAGACATAGTGGCTGGAATCACAACCCCACCTAAAAGGGGTTGTGGAAAGTTGATCTATGGAGAGATCTATTATAGTTGTGTTGGACATAAGGGAGGATTTCATCCCATGTGTGTAGATTCTTCGAGTTGTACATGGGAAAAATGTGCATGATCATCCTGTTGATGACCTCTTTTGGCCATCAGTGCGGGGGTGGAAGGTCTTAGACTTAGTGAACTTGATATCCAAAATCGACTAGAGGCTTGAACAAAATGTGCTCAGGAACTTTCTATACCAATATGAGATAATGAATTTTGGGATCCCAAAATGTACCCACACTCATTCAAAGAAGAGGTTACCAATGGCTTCTCTTGTGATTCTCTTCTTGAAGGCTACTAGAACGACCATCTTAGATAATCTTTTGATGACCAAGAACACACAATCATTTCCATGCTTAGTAGAAGGAATGCTCAACATGTAATCCATGGAGATGGATTCCCAAAGTAGAATAGGAGTAGGTATATAAGTATATATTCCTTTCTTTTTGATTGTTGGTTTGGAAGTGGCACAAATAGTGTAGGATTTGATGTACTTCCCAACATCTTATAGAAGGTTTGGCCAATAAAAATACTTCTGCATCACTACCACTTTTTTCTCTACTCCAAATTGTCCAGCAACCCGACTGTAGTGTGCCTCCCAAATCATCTTGGCACACTCGCTTGTAGGAACATAGAGGTGTCCTAGGTGGCATAACAGTGTGCCCTAAAGCTGAAAATCTGAAACTTTCTTTCCTTCCTGAAGCATCTTGGCGATACTCGAACTTCAAGTAAATATTTTTGAAATATTTGGCCTCCTTGAGATAGTATAGAACGTCACCAGTCTGTGAGATTGGATACCTATTCCGAACATTGATCTTATTCAAATCCCGATAGTCAATACAAAGTCTCCAAGTGTCTTTTGTACTAACACGATCGAGCTACCACAGGGTGATGAACTTGGCTTGATGTGCTCTTTCTATAGTAGGTCTTGAATTCTACTCTTAATTTCATTCTTCTCCGTAACAAAGCGTCTGTAGATAGGTCCATTGGGTAGTGGCATGCATGGGGTTATTTCAATGGAGTGCTTAAACTGACAGTGTAAGGGTACCCCTATGGGTGAGGTGAAGATGTCCATGTACTCTTCCATGAACTTGTCCATCTATTGTTTCCATGTGAAGGAGCCCTATCTAGAGGTTGTGGATGTGGCCACAACATTATTTTTTGCCTGAGGGAAAACAATAAGGAAGAAAAATTTTCTGGCGAGGGAAATGATCTTACTGCATTACTTCGTAGAGATCAAGGACATGATGATAGGCAGTGCTACCTAAGTTATCATGTATAAACTATTGCCCAAAGAAATAAAGACAATGTGAGGCCTAGACTCATATAAAAGATGATGCTTCCACATATACAATTGGCCTAATAATACATCACAACCTTCAAGAGGAGAAACATCACACAATACCTCATCTGTGAAGGGATTGATGCTATAGGAAGGCGAAATTATTGGATGATGTAAAGATCTCACCCTTGGTGAAGCCATCCGATGGTGTAGAGCTACAAGTGTAGTGTGGTCAGTAGGCCCAACCATTTCAAAACCTCTACTGAAAAGAGGTTCTTTTGGATTCTACTGTTGACAATGAATTGCAGTGGAGAACCCTTCACCCACATATGTGAGTTAAAGATCCACTCCCCCTCCTCTAGATCTTCAGGCTCAATCTTCTGGATCTTGGTGGTGGAAATAGTGGCACTAGGCTCCACATCAATAATAATCTTCCCTTTGTAATTCCCATTTTTGATTTATGACTTAGATTCAGAATATGCATCTAATTTAGGAGATTTCATCTCGACAACCAGTGACTACCTGGCTTGACACTCACTTGTGTTGTGAGTGGGGCTCCTATGGAACTCACACCATTTCCCTATGTCCTTATTTTTCTTTGTGTTTTTTCTTTGTTTATGAATTTAGAGGGTTGCCTTGGGTCACCCCACCTTGGCTTTGTCATTTGTTCTACAATTTGGGGGCATCATTCCCTTGATTCATATTCGCAGATCCAAAGTCTCATAGGAGGCACAAAGTGAGGAGATGTATAAGAACTCCATCTCATCCTAGATATACTTTTGTACATAGTCGTGATACTTGAGTACCAAATACCTCTCAGAATCCTTGATACCCAGCTTCGTGTGAAGGGAATGAAAAATATTTGTGAACTCTGACACAACTTGTTCCCTTCCCTGCAGCAGGGTGGTCCACTTTATGTATTCATATTCATAGCTCCCGATAGGGTAATATTGTTCCTTGATGGTGCCTTTGAAAGAATTCCAAGTGGGTGTGGATGAAGATAGTGAGGATTCCCTCTCATCCTTTTGTTCACGGTAGGTTTCACATCAGTCCTTAACATGGTGGGCAAATTTAAGGAGTGTAAAAGTAATCTTTTCCTGATTAGAAATGTCATGAACCAAAAAATATCCTTCCAACATATTTAACCATCTATCTACGAAATATGCATCTATTTTTCCTTCAAATATGGGAAAACAGAGTGGCTGCTGGATGAAGATGTGTCACTTGTGGGTAGGCACCAAAGGATATGGGAAAATTTATCCATCATCGTGTTCATATGTTACTCGAGGGCTTCCTCAAGCAATACTTTGAAAGGATATCCTACTTCTTCATATTTTGTTTCTTCCTCCATGGGAGGACGTCCGGGTTTGTGATGCTGGGCTTGTGAAGGTTCAACCTATTTGAGCCCTAACTCCTCATACCTTGACCTTGTTGGGGACATGCAAAGAAAAATAGAGAAATAGAACACCAATTTGATACCACTTATCCAGACTTATGAAGGAATGAAACAGGATACATATATAACCATAAATACAAATATACAACAGAAATAAAACTTCATTTATTTAATATCAATTAATTGAAATATACTTACATATAAAATGTAAATAAACTAGCTTGAGCGATGGTAGCTTGTCTCTAAGAAGAGATGTGGCGTATACATGTCTTTGAAGTATGTTACAAAGAGGCTCAAGGGACTTTTTATTATTGAGCAATAAAAGAAAACCCTAACCAACCAAAACCCTAACCCCAGGAGATGAAACGCCAAGAGTTTGTGGGCCTTGTTAGGGTTAGTTGGGCATCCAACTTCCCAGGGTTGTAAATTTTTCATATGATCTCTGTTTGGTGTGTATGATACCTCATTGGAAATATCTTTCTAATTACTACAGGATTTTTGACATGCCCTTTACTATTTCTCTAGGCTTATTGTGCACCTAAAAAAATTCATTTATGGTGTCAAAACAACATTGGAAGTTCAGGACTCGAAAAACTACTAAAAATAGTAAATGTTGTTATAATCAAGGAAACGAACAGAACCAAATGGAGGTATAGTTAGAATAGATAGGTGGACACTATCCACCTATACCAGTCCTCCCCCATTAGGAAGAAATGGTCTCCATTGTGCTCAGATCCTCCATGAGGTGACAGAATTTCTGTTGAACTTGGTCCTTGGTGAACTACTTTCCCTGGTGAAGGAGTTGGTCTAGTTTGACAAATCGATATAAATGGATCCTTTGATGGCGAGTGTTATTGATATGTGTGTCCAAGATCATGTCAGTTTTTGGCCCCTCGATGTAGCTTGGGTTGAGCTCTGTTGGTGTCATCTGCTTAGCAACGTCAGATGTTTCCAACAATGGAGGAACATATGGTCGCAACTGTCCACATTGAATATTGGGTGAAAACCAAGGAATGGTGGAATGCTGAGCTCAAAGGAATTGTCCCTTATAGCCTTGGTGATAGTGGATGACCCATATCAGAGTGGGTGAAGCTTACAGTGGGGCCCAACAAGGTGATCCTACAAATGTAACTAAACTTTGTCACCCACCTAGAACGTGTGTGGCACTTGATGTTGATCATGATGATACTTGTACTTAGCATTGGTTCAATCCAATATGTCATGGAATTGTAGGTGGATGTGATGAATGTGCTCAATAAAGTTGTTAGCCCGGCCACCTTCGAACTGGACATTAATCAAATCTTCTTGAGTAGCTACAAATTGTATGGCCACATCAATGGGACATAGTGGCTCGAATCCCAACCCCACCTATAAGGGTATGTGGTTAGTAGAGCTATGGAGATCTCTGTTATAGCTATGCTAGAATTAGGGGATGATTTCATCCCATGTGTGTGGATGCTTCTCATCGTACATGCAAAAAATGTACACGATCATCCTATTGATGACCTATGTTTGGCCACCAGTTTGGGGGTGGAAGGTCATGGACTCAGTGAGCTTGTTATCAAGCATCAAATAGATGCTTGACCAAAATATACATAGGAAACTGTTGCCCTAAACCTAGATAATGGACTGTGGAATCCAAAAATGTACCCACACTCATTCAAATAATACCTTAGCAGTGGCTTCTACTATGATACTCTTCTTACAAGCTTCCAGAATGACCATCTTAGAGAATTTTTCAATGACCATGAACACGCAGTCGTTGACATGTTTAGTAGAATGAAGGCTCGACATGTAATCCATGGATATGGATTCCCAAGGTTAACTAGGAGTAGGTAGAGGATTATATAGGCATTGATTCTTGATTGTTGGTTTGGAAATAGTGCAAACAATGTAGGATCTCATCTACTTCCCAACATCCTATTGAAGGTTTGGTTAATAAAAATACCTCTACAATACTACCACTATTTTCTCTACTCTGAAACGTCCAACGACTTGAATATAGTGCGCCTCCCAAATAATCTTGGAACGCTCACTTGTAAGAACACATAAGTGTCCTAGGTAGCATAATAGTGCACCCTGGAGGTGAAAATATGCAACTTTCTTGCCTTCTCGAAGCATTTGGTATGTTTTTTCTGAATTCCAGATCACTCTTGTGAAGATGCAGTCACCTCAAAGTCTCATGTCCACATGAGTCGAGCACATTGGTTAGTGCTATAACTGGTGGTTCGCTAAGACTATATGAAACATTATTGGTGCTTCCCTTCTTGTACTTGATGTTCAAATGGAATTGTTGTAGATATGTGGAACATTTATGATGGAAATTGTTCTGTAACTTTCCTCATGTCTGTATGAACTGCACGGGTCGGTGGTCTATGTGGATAACTGTTTCCTTCCTCCAGAATGTAATTCTTCCATCATCAACAAGCCTACACAATAGAATACATCTCTTTGTCATAAGTGGGATACTTCCAGACCATATATGAATCACTGTGATATGCCACTGCATTCCCCTGCTAGGTAAGAACTACATCAAAAACATAGTCAGAGGCATCTGTCTCAATTTCAAATTGTTTCTACAGGTTTGGTAATGTGATCACTGAGGTAGAGCAAAGGTAATGCTTCATTTTGACAAATGCCTTATATTGGGATTCATAACAAAATAAATTTGAATTCACTGTGCCCTTGGTGACTTCACTCAAAGGCCAGGTGATATGAGAGAATCCCAACAAGAACCTGTGATAGAAATTGGAAAGATCCTAAAAGATGCAGAGCTCTGTTAGAGTGGTTGGGGTTGTCCAGTCTTGAGAAAATTGTATCTTGGCTAGGTGCACATGCACACCTCACTCATTAATGATGTACCCCATATATTAAACCCGGGTCATACCAAAAGTGAATTTCTCCAAATTGGCACATAATTTGTGTTGTCATAGGGTTTGGAGGACCTATCAGATATGGTGTATGTGCTCTTCACATCTCTAAATGAAGATCAACATGTCATCCAGGTACATTACCACGAACTAATTGGTAAAGGGCCAAAAGATGACATCCATCATTTGCATGAAGGTTGCAGGGGAATTCATCAACCCGAAAGGCATGACAAGCTAGTTGAAAAGGCCCTCCTTGGATATGAAGGTAGTCTTCCACACATGGGAGGGTTCAATTGGTACCTAGTGATACCCAAAATTCAAGTCAATCTTGTTGAAATATTTGGCCCCCTTGAGCTGGTCCAAAAGCTAACTAATCCATGGGATTAGATACCTATTATGGATAGTGATATTATTCAGTGCTCGATAGTGGAGGGTGATGAACTTGGCCTGATGTGCCCTTTATGCAACAAATCCTAAATTTTCTTCTTATTTTCATCATTCTCTAGAAAAGAGTGTCAGTAGATTGGTCCATAGGTTAGTGGCATGCGTAGGGTCAGATCAATGGAGTGCTTGACCTGACAGTGTAGGGGCATCCCTGTGCGTGAGGTGAATATGTCCCTATACTCTTCCACAACCTTGTCCATATGTTTATTACATGCGGAGGAGCCTTGTCTAGAGAATGTGCATGTGGCCACTTCTTTCCCCCAGGGAAAATAATAAGGAAGAAAAATTTCCAAATTTTGGAAATGATCTTACTGCATTTTTTTGTAGAGATCAAAGAGATGGTGGTAGGAGGTGCTACCTCTAGTATCCTCTATAACTTATTGCCCAAAGAAATAATGAAAGTGCAAGGCCTAGACTCATACATAACATGATGCTTCCACAAGTATGGCTGGCCTAATAATACATCAAAATCTTCAAGAGGAGATACATAAAACAATAACTCATTTATGAAGGGCTTGATATTGTAGGGAAGGTGACGTTTTTGGCTGATGTGGAGATCTCGCCCTTGGTGAAGACACCTGATAGTGTATGACTGTGGGTGTGGTGTAGGCCTAACTGATTCATGAAATCTACTAAAATTAGGTTCTTTTGGTTTCTGCTGTCGATAATTAACTACAACGGAGAACCCTTCACCCACATTTGTGAGTGGAAGAGCCACTCTACCTCCTCTAGATTTTTGAGCTCAATCTTATGGATCTTGGTATTGGCAACAGTGGAACTAGGCTTTGCATCAATAATCTACTTCCCTTTTTAATTCCCCTTGTCTATTTCTAACTTAGAGTGGGAACATGCATGTGATTAAGAAGCCTTCAGCTCGACCACCAATGAATTCTTGGCTCGACACTCACTTTTGTTGTGAGTGGGGCTCTTATGGAACTCACACCATTTCCCTATTTCCTTCTTTGGCTTCGTGGTGTTTTTCTTTTCTTCTGGCTTTGAAAGGTTGTCCTGGGTCTCCTTGTCTTGGATTTGTCCTTTTTTCTATAGTTTGGGGGCACCTTTCCCTTGCTTTGGATTCATAGGTCCAGAGTCTCACTTCTTCTGTTTAAATTTCTTCTCTATCTTGGCAGTGTATTGATAGGAAACACCAAGAGAGGAGATTTCCAAGAACTCCAACTCATCCTATATGTACTTGTGTAGACATATGTTGTACTTGAGTACCAAATTCCACTCATAATCCTTGATACCAAAATCTTTTGCGAAGGGCATGCAAAATATTTGTGAACTCTAGCACATCTTGGTCGCTTCCATGTCGTAGTGTGGTCCACTTTATGTATTTATCTTCATATCCCCTAACAGGGAAATATTGTTCCTTGATGGAATCTCGAAAATAATTCCAGATGGGTGTGGCTACAGTGAGCATCCCCTCTCATCCTTTTATTCATAGTAGGTTTCCCACCAACCGTTGACATGGGGGGTGGCTTTGAGGAGTGAAAAAGTAATTTTTTCCCAATTAGAAAAGTCATGAACCAAAAAATATCCTTCAAACAGATTTATACATCTACCTATGAAGTATTCATCTATCTGACCTTCAAATATGGGAATTTCAAAGTTAACTTGTACCTTAAAAGGAGTGGTTCCTCCAGAGTGGATTCTAGATGAAGATGCATCGCCTGTGGGTAGCCACCAAAGGATCTGGGAAAAGTTATCCATCACCATAGTCCTCTGTAACTTGAGGGCATCCTCGAGCAATATTTTGAAAGGATGTCCTGCTTCCTCGTATTTGTTTTCTTTTGCCATGGGAGTCTTTCGGGGGAGGCTGGACTTGCAAGGATTCAACCATTTCGAGGCCTAACTCCATATACCCCAACCTCGTTGGGAACATGCAAAGAAAAATAAGGAAAGAATCACTTTGATAACACTAATCCAAACTTATGTAGGACCAAAAAAGATACAAATATAAAAACAAGCGAAAATATGAAACAAAAAATAAAATTTATTAATATCAATGAATTGAAATATGCTTACATACAAAATGGAAATAAACTAGCTTAGGTGATGGCAGCTTATCTTTGAGTAGAGATGTGGTGGCTACATGTCTATGAACTATGTTACAATGAGGCTTAAGAGAATTTTTATTATTGAAAAACAAAGGAAAACCCTAAACAACCAAAACCCTAACCCCAGGAGATGAAACACCAACAGTTTGTGGGCCCCGTTAGGGTTAGTTTGACAACCAACTTCTCGAGGTCGTAACTTGGTCATATGATCTCCATTTGGTGCATACAATACCTCATTGGAAAGATATATCTCAGTAATACATTATTGTCCATAGACCCATAAGCACTTTCCCATGGATTTTGTCCTACTACAGACCTCAAAATTTTTTGTTTAGGGGGGTCAAAACAATTCTGGAAGTTCAGGACCCGAAAAATTGCTAAAAATAGTAAATTCTCCTATAATCAAGGAAATACACAAAATCGACTCGAGGTTTAGATGGAATAGATGAGTGGAAACCAATATCCACCTAGATCAATCCTCCCCCCTTAGAAAGAAATGGTCCCCATTGCGTTTAGAGCCTCCATGAGGTGAGGAAATTTCTGTTGAACATGTTACTTGGTGAACCACTTTCCTTGGTGAAGGAGTTGGCCTAATTTGACAAACCGATATAGTTAGATCCTCTGATGGTGAGTGTTATTGATATGTGTGTCCATGATACTATTATTTAGGGCCTTCTTGATGCAGCTTGGGTTGATCTCTACTGGTGTTAGCTGCTCAACAACATTAGATGTGTCCAATAATGCTGGAAAGTATGGTGGCAATCGTCCCACATTGAATACTAGGTGCAGACCAAGGAATTGTGGAATGATGAGATCGAAGGAATTTTCCCCTGCAGCCTTGGTGATGGTCTACAATCCATACCAAAGCAGGAGAAGCTTGTAGTTGGGCCCAGCGAGGCACTCCTTCAGAAGATGTAATCAAACTTTTTTTGCCTACCAAGAACTTGTGTGGCACTCGATGCTGATCATGTCACTTATTTTACTTGGAATTGGATCTATCCAATATGTCATGGACCTATTAGTAGATGTGTTGAATGCACTCAATGAAGCTTCTAGCCCAGTCATCTTTGGACTTGACATGAGCCAAATTTTCTTGAGTAGCTACAAATGGTATGGCCACATCAATGGGATATAGTGGCTAGAATCCAAACCCCACCTGAAAAGGGTTGTGGCAAGTTGAGCTAAGGAGAGATTTGTTATAGCTGTGTTGAACATAGGGGAGGCCTTCATCCCATGTGCATGGATTGTTTGAATTGTACATGGTAAAAATGTGCACGATCATCCTATTGATGACCTTTGTTTGGCCATCAATTTGGGGGTGGAAGACTGTAGACTTAGTGAGCTTGGTATCCAACATCGACCAGAGGCTTGACAAAAATGTACACAGGAACATGTTGTCCTAATCTAAGATAATGGGCTGTGGGATCCCAAAATGTACCCACACTCATTCAAAGAAGAGCTTAGAAGTGGCTTATGTTGTGATACTCTTCTTGCATACCGCCAGAATGGCCATCTTACAGAATCTATCAATGATCATGAACATAAATTCATTGCCATGCTTGGTATAAGGAAGGTTTGACATGTAATCCATGGAGATGGATTCCCAAGTATGATTAGGAGTAGATAGAGGAGTATAGGCCTTTACTCTTGAATGTTGGTTTGGATATAGCATAGGAAATGCAAGATCTGATGTACTCCCCAACATCATGTCGAAGGTTCAACCAATAAAAACACTTCTACAACACTGCCACTATTTTCTCCACTCTGAAATGTCTAGCGACCCAACTGTAGTGTGCCTCCCAAATCATCTTGGCACACTCATTTCTAGGAACATAGAGGTGTCCTAGGTGGCATAAAAGTGCACCCTAGAGGTGAAAATCTAGAACTAGCTTGCCTTCTCAGAGCATCTAGTATCTGTTGACGAATTCTAGATCGCTCTTGTCAAGATACGACCACCCCAAAGTCTCATGTCCAAAAGAGTCACGAATAGTGGTCATGCCATAACCGATGGTATGCTGAGATAGTATGCAATATTATTAGTGCTTCCCTTCATGTAATTTATGTTCAAATAGAACTCTTGCATATATGTGGAGCATTTACGATGGTGATCATTCTATAACTTCCCTTGTGTCTATATGAACTGCAGGGGTCAGTGGTCTATGTGGATGATCGTTTCCTTCCACATAATGTAATGATTTCATTATTGATAGGTATAAACAATATAATACATCTCTTTGTCATAAGTTGGATACTTTCAAACCATATCTGAAAGGGTCTCATTGTGATATCCACTAGATTCCACTACTAGGTAAGAACTACATCAATAACATAGTCAGATGCATTTGTCTCAATTTTGAATGGTTGCTACAGGTCTGGTAATGTGAGAATAGGTGAAAATCAGAGGCGATGCTTCAATTCGAAAAATGCCTTCTATTGGGATATAGACCAAAAGAAATTTTCTTTCACTTTGCCCTTGATGACTTGACTCAAACGCCAAGTGATACGAGAGAATCCCAATATGAACCTGCGGTATAAATTGGCAAGAACTAGAAAGATGCATAGCTCTATTAGAGTGGTTGGGGCTGAACAATCTTGAATAAATTGTATCTTGGTTGGGTCCACATGGACACCCCCCTCATTAATGATGTACCATAGATATTAAACCTGGGTCATACCAAAATTGTATTTGTCCAAATTGCCACACAATTTGTGTTGTCGCAAGGTTTGGAGGACCTGTCGGATATGTTATGTGCTCTTCCCAATTCAACTAAAGATCAGAATGTTGTCAAGGTACACTACCAAAAATGAGTTGGTAAAGTGGCGCAAGATGTCATCCATCAACGACATGAAGGTTGTAGGGGAATTTGTCAACCTGAAAGGCATGACTAACCATTCGAAAATACCCTCCTTGGATTTGAAGGAAGTCTTCTACACATCATAGGGTTCAATTGGTACTTGGTGATATTCAAACTTCAAGCCAATATTTTTGAAATATTTGGCCCCATTGATCTGGTCTAGAAGGTCATCAATCGTGGGATTGGACACCTATTCCAAACAATGATCTTATTCAGGGCCCAATTGTCAATATAGAGTCTCCATGTGTCTTTTGTACTTACACTATCGGGCTCCAACAAGCTGATGAACTTAGATTGATGTGCCCTTTCTATAGTAGTTCTTGAATCTTCCTCTCAGTTTCATCATTCTCCAGAGCAAAGCATTTATATATCATTCAGGTGGTTAGCAGAATTCGTAGAGTCAATTCGATGGAGTGCTTGACCTGACACTGTAATGGTACCCCTGTGGTTGATGTGAAGATGTCCCTATACTCTTCCATGACCTTGTCCATATGATACTAACATGTGAAGGAGCCTTGTCTAGAGGCTATGGATGTGGCCATAGTCTTCTTCTTTTACTGAGGGAAAATCATAAGGAAGACAAATTTCTCTGTTTGGGAAATTATTTTACTGCATTGCTTCATAGAGATCAAAGAGACGAAAGTACGTGGTTCTAGCTCTAGTATCATGTATAGCTTATTTTTGAAAGAAATAATGACAGTTCAAGGCCTAGACTCATACACAACATGACGCTTCCAAAAGTATAGTTTGCATAGTAATACATCACAAACTTCAAGAGGAGAAACATCACACAATACTACATATTTGAAGGGGTTGATGCTGTAGGGAAGGGGGCACTATTGGATGATTTAGAGATCTCTCCCTTGGTGAAGCCACAAGATAGTGTACGTCTGTGGGTGTGGTGTGGTTAGTAGGCTTGGCTTCCACTATCAACAATGAACTGCATTGGAGAGCCCTTCACCCACATCTACGAGTAGAAGAGCTGCTCCTCTCCTATGGATCTTTAGGCTCAATATTCTAGATCTTGGTGGTGGAAATAGTGGCACTAGGCTCTACGTAAAGACTCTTATTCCCTTTGTCATTCCCCTTGTCAGTTTCTGACTCATATTCAGAACATGTATCTGATTCGGAAGCCTTCAACTCGACCACTAGTGACTGCTTGGATCAAAACTCACTTGGGTTGTGAGTGGGGCTCTTATGGAACTCACACCATTTCCTTATGTCCTTCTTTCTCTTCATGGTGTTGTTATTTTCTTGTGGCTGATATGGGTTGTCCTGGGTCATCCCTCCTTGGCTTTGTCTTATGTTTTATTAGGGTGCCTTTCCCTTGCTTCGGATTTGTAGATGCAAAGTCTCGCTTATTTTGTTTAAATTTATGCTCTATCTTGACAATGTATTGATAGGTGGTGCTAAGAGAGGATATGTTCAGGAACTCCATCTCTTCTTGGATGTACTTGTGTATACAACTGTGGTACTTGAGTACCAAATGTTGCTCAAAATCATTCATACCCAACTTTCTGCGAAGGGCATGAAAAATATTTTTGAACTCCAACACATCTTGGTCCCTTCCCTACCACAACATGATCCACTTTATGTATTTATCTTCATAGCTCCCGACAGGATAATATTGTTCTTTGATGGTGTCTTAGAAATAATTCCAAGTTGGTATGGTTGAAAACAGTGAGAATTCAAAGTAGGTTTCCCATGAGTCCTTGACATGGGGGGCAACTTTGAGGAGTGAAAAAGTAATATTTTCCTGATTGGAAAAGTCGTGAACCTAAAAATATCCTTCCAATATATTTAACCATCTATCTACAATGTTTACATCTATCCAACCTTCAAATACAGGAATGTCAAAGTTAAATTTTACCTTAAAAGGAGTGGCGCCTCCAGAGTGGCTGATGGATGAAGATGTGTCACCTGTGGGTAGCCGCCGAAGGATCTGGGAAAAGTTATCCATCATCATGTTCCTCTATCGGTCAACGGATTCCTCGAGCAATATTTTGAAAGGATCTCCTACTCCCTCATCTTTATTTTCTTCTACCATGGGAGGCCATTGAGGTTTGTGAGGTTGGTCTTGCAAAGGTTCAACAAGTTTGAGCCCTAACTGCTTATACCTTGACCTCGTTGGGGACATGCAAAGAAAAATAGATAAAGAGAAGACCTTTATGATACCACTGATCTAGACTTATGCAAGAACACAAAAATATACATATATAACCATAAAAACAAGGATGCAACAGAAATAAAACTTCATTTCATTAATATCAAAGAGCTATTATGTTTACATAATGGAAATAAACTAGCTCGAGTGATGGCATGTTATCTCTGAGAAGAGATATGGTGGCTACATGCCTCTGAACTATGTTACAATGAGGCTCAAAGGCATTTTTATTATTGAACAATAAAGGAAAACCCTAAACAACCAAGAACCTAACCCAGGAGATGAAACACTAAGAGTTTGTGGGCCCCATCGGAGTGTGTTGGGCAACCAAATTCCTGGGGTTGTAACTTGGTCATATGATCTTCATTTAGCACATATGATACCTCATTGTAAAGATCTCTTTGAGCACTAGATATTAGATGTAGGCCCTTGCCTTTGGTTATGAGCCTACTATGGACCATTCATGTGGAATGAAGCTCCACTGTCAAGGTACCTGACTCTACCCATCTTTGATGACACCATGTATGCAATGAGAGTAAATTTCAATTCGAATTGAGAGGCTAAAGCCTCACCCAACACTCCTCCTGAGGACTTATTCTTGGACTCCTTGAGTGGACAATTTGTAGAAAAATGGCCTAGCTAGTGAAAATGAAAGCACTTAACTTTCATCATGTATTTATTCTTACCTCCATAGCAAGAATATGATTTGGAATGGGACACATTCCCTTTCCCTTTCCTTTCCTTAATAGTTAAGGCACAATTTTCCTCATCATCAGTCTTTAATGAGGAACCATCTCTAGTGTTCCTTCTGATCTCCTACTAGATCAAATCTGACCACAGTCGTTGCCAATCTAGTAGCTTCTCCCTCCCATTGATAGAGTGTTGATAGTTATTCTAACTCTTGGGAAGGCCCAGGAGAGATAGGATCATCATATCATCCTAAACAACGGTTATTCCAACACTTCCAACCTACTCATGACAGTGACTGAACTTGGTAAAGTATTTTGGAATGCTCTCGCCTTTCTCCATCTTGATTTTTCAAAGTTTGTATTTTAGTGCCAAATTCCTATGGTAATTTTTAATTAATTAATTAATTAATTAATTTTGGAATATTTTTGTCAATGCTTTCCACATATCATATGAGGTTTCCTTCCCATGGAGACTCGAGAAAATGTGGTCTCGAACTCCCTCAATGATTATCCGCGTCGTCTTCGCCACACACTTCTTCCATTCGACTAGATTTTATGCATCTACTATTGTTGGCTTAGGAATGTCTTGATCAAATAATTCCCTCAAGCCATTATCCTCTAGCATAATCTCCATTCTATCTTTCCAGGCTATATAATTCGAGTTGCCTTGCAAGGCATACTTGAGACACAAATCGTAGAATGCCATTTTCCGGTCCTGAAGTATGTATTGCAAATTTGAATTTCACTTGTAAACAAAAACTCAAAACTTTGAAATATCCTCTAGTATCCTCTCTTCAATTTCGATACCATGTATATTTTTTAGTAGATTCAAAGCTCATGTAATATATTAAAACACAAGACAACAATCTACTCAACTCTTTAAACAACAGAAACCAAGAATTGATGAAAACGATAATTGACAAGAGGAAGATAATCAAAGACACATAACACAATTGTTTATGTAGAGAAAGACACTACTCAAAACATCGACTATCTATTGTAGTAATCAGAAATCCAAGTGATAATACAAAGCTTGTTCTCACAAGAACAATTCTACACAAGTATGATCAACTCTCTTCCTCACAAGCCCACACTGACCAACACTTAGCCAATTTATGCTGTTTGTTGAGCCCCTATTTCCTTGTGCAATTCCTGTGAGGAATAGTCCATATTTATTTGGGAATTCCTTATTTCATAACCATGCAATCCAAAACTGGGTGCTCTTCTTATTGCATGCATGATTTGTACAACTCAGATCATTCTACAATTGATAATACACTGTCCTTGCACTCTAGTCTCAATTGGGTCTTTCTTTGAACTGACATGCATGAGTTTCTCATGAGGGAGTATTCAGTTAATTAGAGTAGCACTGAGGATTCACTTGTGCATCAACTCACTACTAGACCTCTGCTAGTTCCACAAACAATTAGAACCAGTTTAACTGCCTATAACTTAGTCAAACTGAGTTATCTAATTATAACTCAAATAAACTCATCCTGGACCCCTAAAATTTAGTTAGAACATATACATGATTACATAAATACTTCCAACTTGAAATTCCTAAGATAATTATGTCAATTAAACCTAATTAACTATTTACAAGTTTCTATGAGAATAGAATTCGATTTTAATTCTTAGTTTAATTCAACGAAAAATTAATCTGGAATTTCTTGTTGCCATTTCTCAACAACAAATACAAGGGTAGAAGATGATAAAGTTGTACATGATGAAATGCATCTTTATCCTTCCAATTCCATCATCAAACCTTAGGAATACGTCATTAAGAATAGGAATAGAGTTGGTCTTAGATATGACAAGGATCTATCCCTTCATATTCCAAACTATTCCAAGCCCATCTAGTTTCATAGTGCAAGGTTTCTTCATGATGATCCATCTTCACTTGCTTCTATTTCACAACTACAAAATATTTTCTAATGCCAACATTTTAATTGAGTTGGTCATATGGAAGATCATTGTTTTGATCTACATCCTTGTCACCATTGTGGGAAGAATAGTCATTCATTAGAGAGTTGTTCCAAAAGAAAGAAACTATCCAGATTGAAGATTAATTATGAATGGATTGATCCTTGGAAGTGGTTGGCGACAATCAAATGATTATATATGTCTTATTGAATAATTCAATATTGAGTAAAGACATAGTGCAGTAAAAATAAGATGGTACTCTCATGAGCCTAAAAGGGGGAGTACAATGGTAAAAATCTCCTACATCTTAAGGGGGGAAGTTCAAAAATCAAGTGAATTGATATCTCCTTTCAGATGATAAAGGGAAAATTATGGATGAAATTGAAATTGAATTGAAGAGGATGGTTGTTGGACTAAAAGTTTTGTAACATGCACTCAAGTAGTTTGAATATTGATATGTATAAATATTCAAAATTCTAGATTATAAGGATGTCATCCATATTCACATATAATGATGCATGATATTGAGAAGATTACAAATATAGATATATCTCCATTGATATGGATGCCAAGACCTACCTTTCAAAAGAATGTCGTTGTCAGCAACAATATTCATTTCACCATGCAGTAGATGTATATTATGTTCTTACTATAATCCCATATATGTATAGTAATTCATATTTACATACATTTGATTATTTATTCCCTTAGAAAATTCATCAATGTAGATATGGAAGGTAAAAACATAGATAAAACATTAGTAATTGAATTCACTAGTTCAAGTATAAATTATAATACTAATAATTTAAATCATGTGTTAAAATTTACCTATGTATTAACAAGTGCCACTCCTAATCTAGGCATGTGCAAATTTCACTACCTTTAGATTGTTCTCATCAATTGGATTCACAAACTCTCTTGAGTCTTTTCAACATTGTGATTGGACTATCAACTATATCAACTATGTGTAATACCTATCAAGGTTGTGCAAGAGAGGGCAGTTCATTTACTTCTACCATTCCTTGAAGCATTATAAATTTAGTGATTGGGGTTCATATCCAACTAAGCATATTTTTTTTTCACCAACTAGCGATAGACATTCCATTAACTTGTTCCATTTTTGAATGGTTTAAAATTGTACACAATGAAATTCTTTGTTTGAAAATGAGACTTCTTCCCTCAATCCTTTTATGATCTAATGTGTTCATAATTCTCACATAAACCATGCCTTCACAAGTATATGATTATTTTGATTGATTATTTCAACATCAATCCATTTTGTGTAGAAACCAAAAATGAGGAAATCTCCTTTGGCAACATTCTTTGAACTCACTATGCAATACTTGACTATGTTTTTATACTAGATATACAAGAAAAATGCATATGATTATGAGGCATGATTTTCAAACTTATTGAAGTTAAATTAGGACTGATGTACAACAATGATGTATGGTGGAATATTGCTGCATATTTAAGCCTAATATCTTCCTAAATTACTCAAGGTAGTATACCTTCAAGACTTGATTTGATGTATGTTATAGCAACCTTGAGACTTGAATTGACTACAAATATTAATACATGATAATTTTAATCCATTAAAAATTCTATGAGATTTTTTTCAATGACACCATGAAATCCTGAACTCTCATTTTATACTTGATATACAAGAGAAAAGTGTAACCAATTATGCATCATGATTTTCAAACTTATAGAAGTTAAATTGGGACCAATGTAGAAAAATGTTGTCTAGTAGAATTCTCATGCAACTGTAAGATTTATCTCTTCCTAAATTACCCAAGGTAGTAGACCTTCAAGGCTTGAGCTGATCTAAACACATAAATAACACAATGATTTATCATTCAACATGTAAAACTATAGTAAGAGAAGCATACATGAAAGAAACATAAGGGGTTCTTGTTGGTGCGTCTTTAAGTAATACCACATTAGAAAATGCCTATATATAGAGTTTCACTTCCACATATGCTCAAGTATAACGAAATTCCTCCAATTTTCCTAAGACTAATGTTAGATAAGTCGATCAATAGTCAAATTGCTATAGTGGCATTGAGAATAATACTTGTGAAGATTCCTTTGTAGTATTTTGGGTAATCAAGTAGTATGTCTAAGGGTACAATTGACCTTGATTCAGACTTATGCATGAACGAAACAAGATACAAATATAACCATAAACACATATATGAAACATAAATAAAAATTCACTTCATTAATTGTTTGCCTCTTCATCTGGCCTTGATAACGAGCCACACTTATTGGTTTGAAACACATCAGCCAAAAATTCTCTTATGTGATTTCTATGGAAAGAATTTTCTTAGTTCATTATGGATCATAGAAGCCTGAATTCAGAAACTGAAATATGCTTACACACAGAATGGAAATAAACTAGCTCAAGCAATGGTTGCTTATCTCTAAGAAGAGATGTGGTAGCATTCTGCCTCTGAACTATGTTACAATGAGGCTCAAGGGCCTTTTTATTATTGAAAAATAAAGTAAAACCATAAACAACTAAAACTCTAACCCCAAGAGATGAAACACCAAGAGTTTGTGGGCCTCTTTGGGGTTAGTTGGGCAGCTAACTTCCTGGGGTCGTAACTTGGTCACATGTTCTCTGTTTGGCGTGTACGACACCTAGTTGTAAAATAATCACCAAGTACTACAGGATTTACTATAGGCCCCTACAATGGGCATGGGTGTACTGCGGGCCTAAAAAAACACAATGTTTAGGGGGTCAAAATAGCTCCGGAAGTTCAGGACCCGAAAAATGTTGCTATAATCAAGGAAGTAGACGAAATTGATAGAAGGTATAGGTTGAATAGGCAGGTGGATATAAATATCCACCTAGACCAGTCCTCCCCCCATAGGAAGAAATGGTCCCGACTATGTGCAGAGCCTCCATGAGGTGATGAAATTTTTTTTGATCTTGATCCCTCATGAACCACTTGCTTTCATGAAGGAGTTGGTCTGCTTTGACAAATCAATATAGATGGATCCTTTGCTGGGGAATGTTCTTGATCTATGTGTCCATGATCCTGCTAGTTGTGTCTTGCTCGATGCATATTGGGTTGAGCTCTGTTGGTGTAATCTACTCAGCAACATCAAATGTTTCAAACAACGAAGGAAAGTATGGTTGCAATGGTCCACATTGAATAATGGGTGCAGACTAAGGAACAATGGAATGCTGAGCTTGAAGGAATTGTCCCCTATGACCTTGGTGATGGTGTATCTTCCATATCAGAGTAGACGAAGCTTGCGGTGGGGCCCAACAAGGTACTCCTTCCAAATGTAACCAAACTTTGTCACCCACTTGGAAATTGTGTGGCACTCGATGTTGATCATGACATTGCATGTACTTAGCACTGGCTCTTTCAAATATGTCATGGACCTGCTAGTGAATGTGCTAAATGCACTCAATGAAGCTGTTAGCTTGGTCTGCTTTGGACTGGACATGATTCAAATCTGCTTGAGTAGCTGCAAATGGTACAGTTACATCAATGAGAAATAGTGGCTGGAATCACAACCCGACCTCAAAGGGGTTGTGGCTAGTTGAGCTATGGAGAGATCTATTATAGTTTTGTTGGACATAAGGAAGGATTTCATCCCATGTGTGTAGATTCTTCGAGTTATACATGGGAAAAATGTGCACGATCATCCTATTGATGACATCTTTTTTGGCCATGATTATGGGGGTGAAAGGTTTTGGACTTAGTGAGCCTGATATCCAAAATCAACCAGAGGCTTGAAAAAAATGTACTCAGGAACCTGCTATACCCATATGAGATAATGAATTGTGGTATCCCAAAATGTATCCATACTCATTCAAAGAAGAGGTTACCGGTGGCTTCTCTTGTGATACTCTTCTTGAAGGCTGCTAGAATGGCCATCTCAGAGAATCTATTGATGACCATGAACACACAATCATTTCCATGCTTAGTAGAAGTAAGGCTCAACATATAATCCATGGATATGGATTTCCAAAGTGAAATAGGAGTATGTAGAGAAGTATATAGGCCTTTTTTCTTGATTGTTGGTTTAGAAGTCGCATAGACTATGCAGGATTTGATGTACTTGCCAACATCTTGTAAAGTTTTGGCCAATAAAAATGCTTTTGCAACAATACCATTGTTTTCTCCACTGTGAAATTTCCAGTGACTCAAGTGTAGTGTGCCTCCCAAATCATATTGGCATGTTTGCTTGTAGGAACATAGATGTGTCCTAGGTGGCATAATAGTGTGCCTTAGAGCTGAAAATCTGGAACTTTCTTTCCTTCCTGGAGCTTCTGGTATATGCTGCCAATTTATGAATTTCTCTTGTAAATATGAGGCCACACTGAAATCTCATCTCCAAAAGAGTCAAGAATAGTTGTCGAGACCATAACCGGTGGTCTACTAAGATTGTATGCAACATTATTGGTGCTTCCCTTCTTTTACTTGATGTTCAAATGGAACTGTTGTAGATATGTGGAACATTTCTGATGTAAATTGTTCTGCAACTTTCCTTGTGTCTGTATGAACTGCAGGGGTTGGTGGTCTATGTGGATGAATTTTTCCTTCCCCAAAATGTAATTCTTCCATTGTCAGCAGGCCTGCACAATAGAATACATCTCTTTGTCATAACTGGGATACTTTCGAACCATATTTTAAAGGGTCTCACTGTGATATGCAATTGGATGCCCCTACTGGGTAAGAATTGCACCAATAACATAGTGAGAGACGTCTGTCTCAATTTTGTGTGGTTGCTACAATTTCGGTAATGTGAGCACTGGTGTAGAGCAAAGGTAATGCTTCAATTCAAAAAATTCCTTCTGTTAGGATTCATACCAAAAGAAATTTGGTTTCGCTCTGACCTTGGTGACTTGACTCAAAGGCCAAGTGATATGAGAGAATCCGAATATGAACCTATAATAGAAATTGGCAAAGCCTAGAAAGATGCGAAGCTCTCTTAGAGTAGTTGGGGCTGACCAATATTGAATAACTTGTATCTCTGAAGGGTCTACATTCACACCCTGCCAAGTAATGATGTACCATAGATATTGAACCTGGGTCATACCAAAAGTGCATTTCCTCAAATTAGCACACAATTTGTGTTGTCCTATGGTTTGGAAAACCTGTCAGATATGTTGTATATGCTCTTCCCAAATTCGGCTGAAGACTAGGATGTTGTCTAGGTACACTACCACAAATGAGTTGGTAAAGGGATGTAAGATGTCGTCAATCAATGACATGAACATTACGGGGGAATTTGTTAATCCGAAAGGCATGAAGAACCATTCAAAAATACCCTCCTTGGATTTCAAGGAAGCCTTCTACACATCAAAGGGTTCAATTGGTACTTGGTGATACTCGAACTTCAAGTCATTCTTTTCGAAATATTTGGTCTTCTTGAGTTGGTCTAGAAGGTCATCAATTTGTGAGATTGGATACCTATTCTGAACATTGATCTTATTCAACACCTGATAATCAATACAGAGTCTCCAGCTATCTTCTACACCAACACGATTGGGCTCCCACAAGGTGATGAAGTTGGCTTGATGTGCCCTTTCTATAGTAGGTCTTGAATCTTACTCTTAATTTCATTGTTCTCTAGAATAAAGTGTCTGTAGATTGGTTCGTTGGGTAGCGACGTGCATGAGGTTAGTTCAATGGAGTGATTGGACCAACAATGTACAGGTACCCCTGTGGGTGAGGTGAAGATGTCCATGTACTCTTCCACGAACTTGTCCATCTATTGTTTCCATGTGAAGGAGTCCTATATGGAGGCTATGGATGTGGCTGCAATATTCTTCTTTCCCTGAGGGAAAATAATAAGGAAGAAAAATTTCTCGGTATGGGAAATGATCTTACTGCATTACTTCGTAGAGATCAAGGAGATGATGATAGGCAGTACTACCTCCATTATCATGTATAAATTATTACCCAAAGAGATAATGATAGTGTGAGGCCTAGACTCATATAAAACATGACACTTCCAAAAGTATAGTTGGCCTAATAATACATCACAAAATTCAAGAGGAGAAACATCACACAATACCACTGATCTAATACCACTAATCCAGACTTATGAAAGAATGAAACAAGATACACATATAACCATAAATACAAAGATGCAACATAAATAAAGATTCATTTCTTTAATATCAAATAATTGAAATAAGCTTACATACAAAATGTAATAAACTAGCTTGAGTGATGGTAGCTTATCTCTGAGAAGAAATGTGGCGTCTACATGCCTTCAAGCTATGTAACAATGAGGCTAAAGGGAAATTTTATTATTGAACAACAAAGGAAAACCCTAAACAACCAAAACCCTAATCCCATGAGATGAAATGGCAAGAGTTTTTGGGCCTCATTAGGGTTAGTTGGGCTTCCAACTTCCTAGGGTCATAAATTTTTCATATGATCTTTGTTTAGCGTGTACGATACCTCCCTGGAAATATTTCTCTGAGTACTATAAGATTTTCCTCATGCCCTTTACTATAGCTCTAGGCCTACTGTGGACCTAAAAACAATTCCATTTATGGTATCAAAACAACGTTGGAAGTTCAGGACCCGAAAACTGCTAAAAATAGTAAATGTTATTATAATCAAGGAAACAAACGAAACTGACTGGAGGTATAAGTGGAATAGCAATGGTCCACATTGAATATTGGGTGAAAACCAAGGAATGGTGGAATGCTAAGCTCGAAGGAATTGTCCCTTATAGCCTTGGTGATGGTGTATGACCCATATTAGAGTGGGTGAAGCTTGCAATGTGGTCCAATGATGTGATCCTAAAAATGTAACTAAACTTTGTCACCTACCTAGAACTTGTGCGACACTTGATGCTGATCATGATGCTACTTATACATAGAATTGGTTCAATCCAATATGTCATGGAACTATAGGTGGATGTGCTGAATGCACTCAATGAAGTTGTTAGCTTGGTCACTTTCGAACTAGACATTAGTTGAATATTCTTGAGTAGCTGCAAATTGTATGGCCCATCAATGTGACATAATGGATGGAATCGCAACCCCACATGTAAGGTAATGTGGCTAGTTGAGCTATGGAGAACTCTGTTATAGCTGTGTTGGACATAGGGGATGATTTAATCCCATGTACATGGATGCTTTTGGTTGTACATGCACAAAATATAAACGATCATCCTTTCGATGACCTCTGTTTGGCCATCAGTTTGGGGGTGGAAGGTCGTGGACTTAGTGAGCTTCGTATCCAACATCAAGTAGACACTTGACCAAAAGATACACATGAAACTACTGTCCTGATCTTCGATAATGGACTGTGGAATCCAAATTGTACCCACACTCATCCAAAGAATACCTTAGCAGTGGCTTCTACTATGATAATATTCTTGCAGAATGCCAGAATGGCCATCTTAGAGAAACTGTCAATGACCACGAACATGCAGTCATTGCCATACTGAGTAGAAGGAAGGTTGGATATGTAATCCATGGACATGGACAAGGCTGACTAGGAGTAGGAAGAGGAGTATATAGGCATTGATTCTTGATTTTTGTTTTGGAAATAGCACAGGATGTGCAGGATCTCATGTACCTCCCAACATCCTGTTGAAGGTTTGGTTAATAAAAATATTTCTGCAACACTACCACTATTTTCTCTACCCCGAAATGTCCAACGACCTGACTGTAGTGTGCCTCCCAAATCATATTGGAATGCTCGCTTGTAAGAACAAACAAGTGTCCCAAATGGCATAATAGTGCTCCCTGGAGGTGAAAATATTGAACTTTCCTTCCTTCTCAATGCATTTGGTATGTTTTTCTGAATTTTGGATCACTCTTGTAAAGATGCAGTCACCCAAAAGTCTCATGTCCACAAGAGTCGATAAAATTGGTTTGCGCATAACCAATGGTTTGTTGAGACTATATGAAACATTATTGGTGCTTCCCTTCTTGTACTTGATGTTCAAATGGAATTTTTGTAGATATGTGGAACATTTCTGATGGCAATTATTCTGCTACTTTCCTTGTGTCTGTATGAACTACAGGGGTCAATGGTCTGTGTGGATGACCGTTTCCTCCCCCCAGAATGTAATTCTTCCATCATCAACAATCCTACACAACAGAATACATCTCTTTTTCATAAGTGGGATACTTCCAGACCGTATCTGAATCACATTGATATGCCACTGGTTTCCCTTATTTGGAAAGAACTACATCAATAACATAGTCAGAGGCGTTTGTCTCAATTTCAAATGGTTTCTACAGGTCTGGTAATGTGAGCACTAATGTAGATAAGAGGAAATGCTTCATTTCAAAAAATGTCTTCTATTGGGATTCATACCAAAAGAAATTTGATTTCGCTTTGCCCTTGGTGACTTGACTCAAAGGCCAAGTGATATGAGAGAATCCCAGCAAGAACCTGTGATAAAAATTGTCAAGACCTAAAAAGATGTAGAGCTCTATTAGCATGAATGGGACTGTCCAATCTTGAGTAAATTGTATCTTGGCTAAGTGCACATGCACACCTCGATCATTAATAATGTACCCCATATATTAAACCTAGGTCATACCAAAAGTGCATTTCTCTAAATTGGCACACAATTTGTGCTGTCGCAGGGTTTGGAGGACCTGTCAAATATGGTGTATGTGCTCTTCCAAACTCGGAATGAAGATCAAGATGTCATCTAGGTATACTACTACAAATGAGTTGGTAAAGGGTCACAAGATGTCATCCATCATTCACATGAAGGTTGCAGGGGAATTCGTCAACCCGGAAGGCATGACAAGCTAGTCAAAAAGGCCCTCCTTGGATTTGAAGGTAGTCTTCCACACATTGGAGGGTTCAATTGGTACTTGGTGATACCCAAAATTCAAGTCAATTTTGCTAAAATATTTGGCCCCCTTGATCTCGTCCAAAATATTAACAATCCATGGGATTAGATACCTATTATGGACATTGATATTATTTAGTGCCCGATAGTCAATACAAAGTCCCTAGGCATCATCTTTCTTCTATATTAACATGATTGGGATCCCACAGGGTGATGAACTTGGCTTGATATGCCCTTTATGCAACAAATCCTAAATTTTCCTCTTATTTTCATTGTTCCCTAGAACAGAGCATCAGTAGATTGGTCCATAGGTTATTGGCGTGCCTAGGGTCAGATCAATGGAGTGCTTGACCTAATAGTGTAGGGGTATTCTTATGGGTGAGGGGAATATGTCCATGTACTTTTACACAACCTTGTCCATCTGTTTCTTCCATGCGAGGAGCCCTATCTGGAGAATGTGGATGTGGCCATAGTCTTCTTCTTTCAATGAGGGAAAATCATATGGAAGACAAATTTCCCATTTTGGGAAATGATCTTACTGCATTTCTTCGTAGAGATCAAAGAGATGGTGGTAGGCAGTGCTACCTTTGGTATCATGTATAACTTACTTCCCAAAGAAATAATGACAGTGCAAGGCCTAGACTCATACACAACATGATTCTCCCACAAGTATGGTTGGCCTAATAATACATCAAAAACTTCAAGAGGAGAAACATCAAATAGTAACTCATCCATGAAGGGCTTGATGTTGTATGGAAGGTGACATTATTGGATGACTCAGAGATCTCACCCTTGGTGAAGCCACTTGATAGTGTACGACTGTAGGTGTGGTCTGTTTGATAGGCCCAAATAATTCACGAACTCTGCTAAAATGAGCTTCTTTTGGTTTCCACTATCGATAATGAACTGCAACGGGGAACCCTTCACCCAAATTTGTGAGTGGAATATCCACTCCCCCTCCTTTGGATCTTCAAGCTCAACCTTATGGATCTTAGTATTGGAAATAGTGGCACTATGCTCCACATCAATAATCTACTTCCATTTTTCATTCCCCTTGTTAGCTTCTTACTCATATTGGGAACATGCATGTGATTCAGAAGCCTTCAACTTGACCACTAGTGAATTCTTGGCTCGACACTCACTTGTGTTGTAGGTGGGGCTCTTATGGAACTCACACCATTTTCCTATTTCCTTCTTTGTCTTCATGGTGTTGTTCTTTTATTGTAGCTTTGAAAGGTTGTCCTGGGTCACCCTGCCTTGGCTTTATCCTTTGTTTTGTAGTTTGGGGGTACCTTTCCCTTGCTTTGGAGTCACAGATCGATGTCTCACTTCTTATGATTAAATTTCTGCTCTATCTTGGCAGTGTATCGGTAGGCAGCGCTAAGTGAGGAGATGTCCAAGAACTCCATCTCATCCTAGATGTACATGTGTAGACATATGTTGTACTTGAGTACCAAATGCAACTCATAATCCTTGATACCCGACTTGTGAAATATTGCACATCTTGGTCGCTTCCATGTCGCAGTGTGGTCCACTTTATGTATTTATCTTCATATCTCCTGACAGGGTAATATTGTTCCTTGATGGCATCTCAAAAATATTTCCAAGTGGGTGTGGCAAAAAACAATGAGCATCCCTTATCATCCTTTTATTCATAGTAGGTTTCCCACCAACCCTTGACATGGGGGGTGGTTTTGAAGAGTGCAAAAGTAATCTTTTCACGATTGGAAAATTCATGAACCGAAAAATATCCTTCAAAAATATTTATCCATCTATCTATGAAGTATTCATCTATCTGACCTTTAAATATGGCAATGTCAAAGTTAGCTTGTACCTTAGAAGGAGTGGTGCCTCCAAAGTGGATTCTAGAAGAAGATGCGTTGCCTCTGGGTAGCCACCGAAGGATCTAGGCAAAGTTATCCATCATCGCATTCCTTTGTAACACAAGGGTATCCTTGAGCAATATTTTGAAAGGATCTCTTGCTTCTTCATATTTCTTTTCTTCTTCCATGGGAGGCTGTCGGAGGAGGTTGGTCTTGCAAAGGTTCAACCATTTCAAGGCCTAACTCCATATACCCTAACCTCATTGGGAACATGTAAAGAAAAAGAAAGAAAGAATATAACGCTTTGATATCATTTATCTAGAATTATGTAGAACCAAAAAAAATATATAGATATAACCGTAAACACAAATATGAAACAAAAATTAAAATTTATTAATATCAAAGAATTGAAATATGCTTACATACAGAATGTAAATAAACTAGCTCGAGCGATGATAGCTGATCTTTGAGTAGAGATGTGGCGACTACATGCCTATGAGCTATGTTACAATGAGGCTCAAGGGAATTTTTATTATTGAACAACAAAGGAAAACCATAAACAACCAAAACCCTAACCGCAGGAGATGAAACACCAAGAGTTTGTGGGCCCCATTAGGGTTAGCTTGACAACCAACTTCCCGGGGTTGCAACTTGGTCATATGATCTCCGTTTGGTGCATACGATACCTCATTGGAAAGATCTCTCCAAGTAGTACATTGTTTTCCATAGACCCATAGACCCTTTCCCATGGATTTTGTCCTGATACAGACCTCAAAAAATGTTGTTTAGGGGGGTCAAAACAACTATGGAAGTAAAGGACCCAAAAAACTGCTAAAAATAGTAAATGCTCCTATAGTCAAGGAAACACACAAAATCGACTGGAGGTCTAGGTGGAATTGGTGAGTGGCCACCAATATCCACCTAGATCAATCCTCCCCCCTTAGAAAGAAATGGTCCACATTGCGTGTAGAGCCTCCATGAGGTGAGGAAATTTCTCTTGAACCTAGTACCTGGTGAACCACTTTCCCTGGTGAAGGAGTTAGCCTAATTCGACAAATTGATATCGCTGGATCCTCTATTGGCTAGTTTTATTGATATGTGTGTCCATAATACTATTAATTAGGGCCTACTTGATGTAGCTTGGGTTGAGATTTGCTGGTGTCAGCTACTCAAAAACATCGGATGTGTCGAACAATGTAGGAAAGTATGGTAGTAACTGTCCCACCTTGAATCCTGGGTGCAGACCAAGGAATGGTGGAATTATGAGATCGCAGGAATTTACCCCTATAGCCTTGGTGATGGTGTATGACCAATATCAAAGCGGGAGAATCTTGCGGTGGGGCTGAGCGATGCACTCCTTCTACAAATGTAACCAAGATTTTTCGCCCACCTGGAACTTATGTGGCACTCTACGTTGATCATGATGCTTATTTTACTTAGCATTAGATATATCCAATATGTCATGGACCTATTGGTAGATCTATTGAATGTGTTCATTGAAGCTGCTAGCCCAGTCATATTCAAACTTGACATGAGCCAAATTTTCTTGAGTAGCTACAAATGGTATGGTCACATCGATGGGACATAGTGGTTGGAATCCAAACCCCACCTGAAAGGGGTTGTGGCCAGTTGAGCTAAGGAGATCTTTGTTATAGCTGTGTTGAACATAGGGGAGGCTTTCATCCCATGTGCGTGGATTTTTTGAATTGTACATGGTAAAAATGTGCATGATCATCCTATTGACGACCTTTTCTTGGCCATCAATTTGGGGTGGAAGGTTGTAGATTTAGTGAGCATGGTATCCAACATTGGCCAAAGGATTGACCAAAATGTACTCAGGAACATGCTATCACGATCTAAGATAATGGGTTGTGGGATCCCAAAATGTACCTACACTCATTCAAAGAAGAGCTTAGCAGTGGCTTATGCTGTGACACTCTTCTTGCAGACTGCTAGAATGCCCTTCTTACAAAATCGGTCAATGACCATGAACGCACAATTGTTTCCATGCTTGGTAGAAAGAAGGTTCGACATGTAATCCACTGAGATGGATTCCCAAGTCTAAATAGGTGTAGACAGAGGAGTATAAGCCTTGCTTATTTATTGTTGGTTTGGTAATGGCACAAGAAATGCAAGATCTGATGTACTCCCCAACATCATGTTGAAGGTTCATCCAATAAAAACACTTCTACAACACTTCCACTATTTTCTCCACTCCGAAATATCCAGCGACCCGCCTGTAGTGCGCCTCCCAAATCATCTTGGAACACTCATTTCTAAGAACAAAGAGGTGTCCTAGGTGGCATAATAGTGCACCTTAGAGGTGAAAATATAGAACTAGCTTTCCTTCCTGGAGCATTTGGTATGTGTTGCCGAATTCTGGATCACTCTTGCTAAGATGCAACCACCCTAAAGTCTCATGTCCATAAGATTCGAGCACAATGGTCGTGCCATAATTGGTGGTTTGGGGAGCTAGTGTGCAATATTATTGGTGTTTCCATTCATGTAATTTATGTTCAAATAGAACTTTTTCATATATGTGGACCATTTATGACGATGATCATTTTGCAACTTCCCTTATGTTTGTATGAACTACAAGGGTCAGTAGTCAGTGTGGATGATCATTTCCTTCCACAGAATATAATGATTTCATTATCGGTAGGCCTACACAATAGAATAAATCTCTTTGTCATAAGTCGAATACTATCGAACCATATCTGAAAGGGTCTTACTGTGATATGCCATCAGATTCCCCTGCTCAGTAAGAACTACACCAATAGCATAGTCAAAGGCGTCTGTCTCAATTTTGCATGGTTTCTACAGGTCTGGTAATGTGAGAACTGGTGTAGAGTATAGGTGATGCTTCAATTTGAAAAATGCCTTCTATTGGGATTCAAACCAAAATAAATTTTCTTTTGCTCCGCCCTTGGTGACTTAACTCAAAGGCCAAGTGATATGAGAGAATCCCAATACAAACCTACGATATAAATTGGAAAGACCTAGAAAGTTGCAGAGCTATGTTAGAGTGATGGGGCCAACCAATCTTGAATAGCTTGTATCTTGGTTGGGTCCACATGCACACCCCACTCATTAATGATGTACCATAGATATTGGTCGCGGGTCATACCAAAATTGTATTTCTCCAAATTAGCACATAATTTTTTTTGTCGTAGGGTTTGGAGGACCTATCAGATATGTTGTATGTTCTCTTGCCAATTCAGCTAAAGATTAGGATCTCATCTAGGTACACTACTACAAATGAGTTGGCAAAGTGCCGCAAGATGTCTTCCGTCAATGACATGAAGGTTGCAGGGGAAATTGTCAACCCGAAAGGCATGATCAACCATTTGAAAATACCCTCCTTGGATTTGAAGGAAGTCTTCTTCACATTAGAGGGTTCAATTGGTACTTGGTGATACTCAAACTTCAAGACAACATTTTTGAAATATTTAGCCCCTTGAGCTGGTCAGAAGGTCATCAATATGTGGGATTGGATACCTATTCCGAACAGTGATCTTAGTCAGTGCCCGATTGTCAATATAGAGTCTCCTCGTGTTTTCTGTACTAACATGATAGGGCTCCAACATGGTGATGAACTTGGACTGATGTGTCCTTTCTATAGTAGGTTCTGAATCTTCCTCTTAATTTCATCATTCTCTAGAGCAAAGCATCTATATATCGGTCAGTTGGGTAGTGGCGTGCACAGGGTCAGTTCGATGGAGTGCTTAACCTGACATTGTAGTGGTACCCCTGTGGTTGATGTGAAGACATCCCTATACTCTTCCACGCCCTTGTCCATATGATGATGATGTGCAGAGGTGCCTTGTATGGAGGCTATGAATGTTGCCACGGTCTTCTTATTTTTACTGAGGGTGAACCATAAGGAAGACAAATTTCCTGGTCTGGGAATTATTTTACTACATTGCTTCATAGAGATCAAAGAGACGTAAGTATGTGATTCTAGCTCTAGTATCCTATATATCTTATTTCCCAACGAAATAATGACAGTTTGAGGCCTAAACTCATACACAACATGACGCTTCTAAAAGTACAGTTTGCATAATAATAAATCACAAACTTGAAGAGGAGAAACATCACACAATACTTCATCTGTGAAGGGGTTGATGCTATAGGGAAGGGGGCACTGTTGGTTGACTCCAGGATCTCGCTCTTGGTGAAGCCACCAGAAGGTGTATGTCTGTGGGTGTGGTATGGTTGGTAAGCTTGGCTTCCATTGTTGACAATGAATTGTAGTGGAGAACCCTTCACCCATATCTACGAGTAGAGTAGATACTCCACCTCCTCTGGATCTTCAGGCTCAATATTCTAGATCTTGGTCGTGGCAACGATGGCAATAGGATCTGCATAAAAAATATGCTTCCGTTTGTCATTCCCCTTGTCAGTTTCCAACTCAGATTCAAAACATGTATCTGATTTAGAGGCCTTCAACTTGGCCACTAGTGACTTCTTGGATCGAAACTCACTTGGGTTGTGAGTGGGGCTCTTATGGAACTCATACCATTTCCCTATGTTCTTATTTCTCTTCGTGGTGTTGTTATTTTCTTGTGGCTCATGCAGGTTGTCCTGGGTCATCCCTCCTTGGCTTTGTCTTATGTTCTAAAGTTTGGGGGTGTCTTCCCCTTGCTTCGGATTTGCAGATGCAAAGTATAGCTTCTTTTGTTTAAATGTTTGCTCTATCTTGACAACGTATCGATGTGCAGTGCTAAGTGAGGATATATATAGGAACTTCATCTCTTCTTGGATGTACTTGTGCATACAACTGCGGTACTTTAGTACCAAATGTCACTCAAAATCCTTGATACCCAACTTCGTGCGAAGGTCATGAAAAATATTTTTGAACTCCAACACATCTTGGTCCCTTCCCTACCACAAGTTGGTCCACTTTATGTATTTATCTTCATAGCTCCCGATATGGTAATATTGTTCTTTGATGGTGTCTCAGAAATAATTCCAATTTTGTGTAGCTAAAAACAGTGATAATTCCCTCTCACCCTTTTGTTCACAGTAGGTTTCCCATGAGTCCTTGACACGAGGGGCGACTTTGAGGAGTGCAAAAGTAATATTTTCCCGATTGGAAAAGCCATGAACCTAAAAATATCCTTCCAACAGATTTAACCATCTATCTACAACATTTGCATCTATCTAGCCTTCAAATATGGGAATATCAAAGTTAAATTTTACCTTAAAAGTAGTGGCGACTCCAGAGTGGTTGATGGATTGCCTGTGGGTAGCTGCCGAAGGATTTGGGAAAAGTTATCCATCATCGTGTTCCTCTGTCGCTCGAGGGATTCCTCGAGAAATATTTCTAAAGGATCTCTTTCTCCCTCATATTTATTTTCTTATACCATGGTAGGCCATTGAGGTTTGTGAGGCTGGTATTGCAAAGGTTCAGCAAGTTTGAGCCCTAACTCCTTATACCGTGACCTCATTGGGGACATGCAAAGAAAAATAGATGAAGAGAAGACCTCTATCATACCACTAATCTAGACGTATGTAGGAATGCAAAAAGATACATATATAACCATAAAAACAAGGATGCAATAGAAATAAAACTTCATTTCCTTAATATCAAAGAACTGAAATATGTTTACATAATGGAAATAAACTAGCTCAGGTGATGGCAGGTTATCTCCAAGAAGAGACGTGGCAGCTACATGCCTCTAAACTTTGTTACAATGAGGCTCAAAGGAACTTTTATTATTGAACAACAAAGGAAAACCCTAAACAACCAAGAACCTAACCCAGGAGATGAAACACCAAGAATTTGTTGGCTCCATTGGGGTTTGTTGGGCAACCAACTTCTCGGGGTTGTAACTTGGTCATATGATCTTCATTTGGTGTGTACGATACCTCATTGGAAATATCGCTTTGAGAACTATGGGATTAGATGTAGGTGCTTTCCTTTGTTTATGAGCCTATAGTGGACCTTAAAAAATTCCATTTAGGGGGGTCAAAACAACTCCGAAAGTTCAGGCCTAAAAAATTGCTAGAAATAGTAAATGCTACTATAATCAAGGAAATAAATGAAACTGATTAGAGGTATAGGTGGAATAGGTTGGTGGCCACTAGTATCCACCTAGATTAGTCCTCCTCCCTTAGGAAGCAATGGTTCCCATTCCGTGCAAAGCCTCCATGAGGTGAGGAAATTTCTGTTGAACATAGTCTAGTTCACTTGCCTTGTTGAAGGAGTTGGCTTGCTTTAACAACTCGATATAGATATATCATCTACTGGCTTAGTGTTCTTGATATGTGTGTCAATGATCCTATTATTTTTGGCTTTCTTGATGCAACTTGGGTTGAGCTATGTTAATGTCAATTGCTCAGTGATGTCGGACGTGTCAAACAATGCAGGAAATTATGGTCACACCTGATCCACATTAAACACTGAGTGCAGCTTAAGGAACGATGGAATTCTGAGCTCAAAGGAATTGTCCTCTATAGCCTTGGTGACAAAATATGACCCATATTGGAGCGAGAAAATCTTTCGGTGGGGCCCAACGAGGCGCTCCTTCGGAAAATGTAACCAAACTTTGTTTCCCACCTGGAACTTCTATGGCACTCAATGTTGATTGTGACACTACTTGTATTTAGCATTGGCTCTGTCCAATATGTCATGGACCTGCTAGTGGATGTGATAAATGTGCTCAATGAAGCTATTGGTATGACCACATCAATGGGACATAGTGGCTAGAATCCCAACCCCACCTGAAAGGGGTTGTGGTTAGTTGAGCTATAGAGAGATCTATTATAGTTATGTTGGACATAGGGGACTTTCATCCCATGTGCTTCGATGCTTCGAGTTGTACATATGAAAAATGTGCACGATAATCCTATTGACGACCTCTGTTTGGCCATCAGTTTTGGGGTGGAAGTCCGTCAAGTTAGTGAGCTTGGTATCCAACATCGACCAGAGGTTTGACCAAAATTTTCTCAAAAACTTGTTATCTCGATCTAAGATAATGGACTGTGGGATCCCAAAATGTACCCACACTCATTTGAAGAAGATCTTAAAAATGGCTTCTACTGTGATAATCTTCTTATAGGTCACCATAATGGCCATATTAGAGAATATGTTGACGACCATGAACATGAAATCATTGCCATGGTTAGTAGAAGGAAGGCCCATCATGTAATCCATGGATATGGATTCCCAAGGCCAACTAGGAGTAGGTAGAGGAGTATATATGCTTTTATTGTTGATTTTTTATTTGGCAATGGTATAGAAAATGCATGATTTGATGTACTTCCCAACATCCTGTCGAAGGTTCAGCCAATAAAAATACTTTTTCAACACTACCACTGTTTTCTATACTTCGAAATATCCAGTGAACTGACTATAGTGTGCCTCTAAGATCATTTGGGAATGATCACTTGTAGGAACATATAGGTGTCCCAGGTGGCATAATAATGCACCCTGAAGGTGAAAACATGAAACTTCCTTGCCTTCTCAGAGCACCTGGTATGTGTTTTCGAATTCTAGATTTCTCTTGTAAAGATGCAGCCACCCTGAAGTCTCGTGTACACAAGAGTCAAGAACAGTGGTCAGCACCATAACCGGTGGTCTACTGAGATAGTCTGAAACATTATTGGTGCTTCCCTTCTTGTACTTGATGTTCAAATAGAACTGTTACAGATATATCAACCATTTCTGATGGCGATACTTCTGCAACTTCCCTTGCATCTATATGAACTGTAGGGGTTGGTGGTCTGTGTGGATGACCTTTTCCTTCCCCATAATGTAATGATTCCATTGTTAGCATACCTGCATAATAGAATATATCTCTTTGTCATTAGTGGGATACTTACGGACCGTATCAGAAAGTGTCACTGTGATATGCCACCGGATGCCCCTACCAGATAAGAACTGCACCAATAACATAATTGAAGGCATATGTCTCATTTTAAAATGGTTGGGATTCATACCAAATGAACTTTGCTTTCACTCCACCCTTGGTGACTTGACTCAAAGGCCAAGTGATATGAGAGAATCCAAACACAAACTTGCGATAGAAATTGGCAAGACCCAGAAAGCTACAGAGCTCTGTTAGAGTGGTTGGGGCTGGCCAATATTGAATAACTTGTATCTTGGCTGGGTGTACATGCACACCCCTCTCATTAATGATGTATCGTAGATATTGAACCTAGGTCATACCAAAAGTGCATTTCTCCAAATTGGCACACAATTTATTCTGTAGACAATTGCGGTACTTAAGTACCAAATTTTGCTCAGAATCCTTTATACCTAGCTTCATGAGAAGTGAATGAAAAATATTTGAGAACTTCGACACATATTAATCCCTTCCATGCTGCAGCATGGTCCACTTTATGTATTTAACTTCATAGCTCCTAACAGGGTAATATTTTTCCTTGATGGCATCTCCAAAATATTTCCATGTGGGTGCAACTGAAAACAGTGAGGATTCCCTCTCATCCTTTTGTTCAATGTAGGATTCCCACTAGTCCTTGACATGGGGGGTGGATTTGAGGAGTGCAAAAGTAATCTTTTCTCGATTAGAAAATTCATGAACCAAAAAATATCCTTCCAACAGATTTGACCATCTATCTATGATGTATGTATCTATCTGGCCTTCAAATATGAGAATTTCAAAGCTAACTTGTACCTTAAAAGGAGTGGCGCCTTCGGAGTGGCTGCCGGATGAATATGCATCGCTTGTGGGTAGTTTCCAAAGGATCTAGGTAAAGTTATACATAATCATGTTCCTTTGTCACTTGAGGGATTCCTCAAGTAATAACCTGAAAGGATCTCCTTCTCTGTCACCTTTCGTTTCTTCCACCATGGGAGGCCAATATGGTTTGCGAGGTTGATCCTTTAAAGGTTCAACTAGATCAAGCCCTAACTACTTATACCCTGACCTCGTTGTGCACATGCAAAGCAAAAAAGAGAAAGAGAAGACTCCTTTGATACCACTGATCCAGACTTATGCAGGAACACAACAAGACACATATATAGCCATAAACACAAATATGTAGTAGAAATAAAACTTCATTTCATTAATATCAAAGAACTGAAATATGCTTACATATAGAATGGAAATAAACTAGCTCGGGTGATGGTAGCTTATATTTGAGAAGAGGTGGTGAATACATGCCTTTGAACTGTGTTACAATGAGGGTCAAGGGAATTTTTACTATTGAACAATAAAGGAAAACCCTAAACAAACAAAAGCCTAACCCTAGGAGATGAAATACTGAGACTTTGTGGGCCCCATTGAGGTTAGTTGGGCAAACAACTTCTCGGGTTCATAACTTGGTTTTATGATATCCGTTTGGTGCATACGATACCTCATTGGAAATATCTCTCTAAGTACTATAAGATTTTCCATAGGCCCATGGCCATAGATACAAACCTAAAAAAAAGCTGTTTAGGGGGTCAAAACAACTTCGAAAGAGTAGGACCCAAAAAATGCTAAATATAGTAAATGCTGGTATAATCAAGGAAATAGATGAAACCTCCTAGATGTCTAGGTGGCATAAGTGAGTGGCCATCAATATCCACCTGGATCAGACCCTCGCTTAAATATATGAGAAATTGGGTCAAGTACTAATGTTGGACCCTGAACATATATGGGAGAGCTATAACATCTAGCATTCCCTTTTCCTTTAGATCCTTAAAAGCAAAGTCCTTACTAACAATCCTGGAAATTGATACAAAGGGGAATATCTTGAAAATTTACACATTCAATTATTTGAAACCTTGCTTCTTCCTACTAGTCAACAATATTCTTACATAAAATACGATTTTGAGAATTTGAACATTCTGTTAGCACAATAATATTCAAGTGGGAGTATAACTGCATAGGAGTAAAGAAAATAAACCCTTATTTGGAACCTATCTAAATAGAATCCTTGCATCATGATGATCATCATGGTACCACTCTTTAGTAATCTGTTTTTGGTGGACCTGCTTACCTAACTACCAAGAAAATATCTTGATGGACCCATTAATAAGCATTAATCACCTTAATATCGCTCTCTAGTAACCATTTTATTATGAATCCCCATCCATATGGTTGCAAGAAACCATGATGTCACCAGCCACATCTCCATCTCGAAAAATTTATGTGAGGAGTTTCAACACCAACTAGGCTATACTTACTCTACTGAACAAAAGATTACTATATTCATGCTAAGATCAACAAACTAGACTTAGTATTAAAAGAATTGTGCCAACTCATGGCAATGTAAAATCAATTCAAGGTCCAACCATCCCAATTAGAGGTAGTTGAATCATCTACTACTAGGGGTTGAGTCACTCAAATGAACATTATTTTCACCACATGACATTACTAACATCTTAACAAAAATTCATGTGTGTGTCTTATATATAGATCCAAAATGTTGGCTATTGTAGCAATGACATAAGAAATCCACATGAGTTATATTGTTTGGACATAATTTGTAGTAAATATTTATGAACATTTCAAACTAGACACTCATTATTTGGGCCATATAACAAATATTAAAAAAATTTGGTACAGTTGAAGAGTTAATCTTTTCTTTTGAGCATCTTGCTTTTTGCAGTGAAGGCATGTAAAATACCTTCTTTAGGTAAGAGTTAAGTGCCCAAGTCTTAATGGCTCACCCTACTACTTGGATGAAAACCTCTCAATAATCCAAGGAAGCCCGAAGAGTGGTGATGCCCACACAAAAAAACCATCCTTTATTCCCCATCCCCACCCCACCAATCCCTCTCCTTCCTCTCCCCTTCTCAAGCTCCACAAATAAACTCATCCTAATATGGTGGAGCACCAACTTAAAGCCATTTGCTACAATCGTGATGCAATATATTTTCTTGGGCATAAATGTAATGGGTAAAAACTCTTTATTTCCATTTTAGAGGACATTTCAAAGTATGACACTGAAGCCTTACCGCAAGAAATATATGCATAACTCTTCTACTTCTAGTTGGGGATGGAATTAGGATAGAGAATACAAATATAAGAAACAATTTCCACCTTATTATTTCCATATTTAATTAGTCTAAGGGGTTAGTTCAACTAGTTGTCACTAGCATGTTTGGATTTCACCAATTCCATGCCAACAAGTGCTTAGGATGAATCCCCTTAGGTGAGGTGCAATGAACTGTATTAATAGGTTTACATGGGATGCCATCCATGAATGTGAGGAAGAACCCCTTGGGATTTTTAATGGAAACAAAATAAGGTCATTATGGGTAATTCATGCAAGAAAATTGGATATCAATGAGTTGGAAAAAACATGACACCTAACTAAAGAACACAACTTATAAGTCCCAATGAATTCCAGTTCTACTCAAAGACAAAAAAAATGATTATGCAAGAGATTCTATATCAGTGTGGAATGAGGAGGAAAAGTGATGGATGATCAAATCAAGATCAATATGGATGTGGGAGATAGTAAGTATAAGACTGTGTATGTGTAGGAAGCCAATTTCTAGGTCCAAAAGCTCTTGTTGTAACTAGATCCAAAAGGAAGTGTTACAGAATTTATCACTACTATATGTGATTGATAATGTGTGTAGATCTAAGAAAACTTATATTGTTGTTGATGTGCATGGTGAACAAACTCTTAAATTCTTGTAAGTTTTTGAGTCAAATATAGAAAGGGGAATGAATATTTCTTAAATTAAAAAACCTAATTATATGAAAAGGGAGTGGATGGTAGTGAAAAATTGTTAGATTAGAAAACCTTATTATATGAGAAGAGATTGTATCTCTTTTGTATTGAAATCTCTTAGAAGTAGCAAATGAGAAAATTCATATGAAAAAGTGAATCGCTTTCTTAATTCCAAGAAAATTGAAATTCCACGATTACATATTTTAATATTGATGAATAAATATTTAAAACTGATATGAATAAACATAAAACTCAAACAAATGTAAAAAAAAAAAATTAAATATATTCCTATACTAGCACAACCACATTAATAAATGTGGTTGATGTATGTAGATAGGTTGCTTTTTTAGCTTTTATATGCCAAACAATGTTTAAAAATAAGACTGATAAATATATATCAACCATATT
>APFE031489558.1:135125-158383 GCA_000404065.3 Pinus taeda
AGTAGATTTATGAAACCACCTGCTCAATACATGGCACTTCCACAATCATTTTGGGACCCCCCTCTCAAATACCACAAACTACCCACCATCCCTCTAAAAGTTGATTTCCCATTCCAGCCTCCACTCCCGCACCCACTCACACTTTGCCACTTGTCATTCTCCCATTAAATCCCACCAAACAACCATTTAAACATTAAATCACTCCCGCCAAACATTCATATAACTATTTATCATTTAATCATTCGCACCAAAAGTCTAAATTTATTATTTAGACGCGCCTAAAAAACAGTTACACCTTGTTTATCCTTTTGAATCCCGCCTTTTAAAAACCAAGCACTACCCTACATCCTCTTCTTTTTCCATTCCTTCTTTTAGTAGTACACGTGTAGTTCTGAATTCCACAATCACACAACCATTGTTCATGTGACAATGATCATCATTTGTTTGATAATTCACCACCATTGGCTGTAATTTCCTGTTGACAATGTCTTCTAAGAAATTCAAGTCAAAATTAGTTATAGAAAGTCGTACATTTCCCTTTGTAATTGATTTATATGAACTCCCTCTAGCTGACAAGCAAAATAAAATCTTAAAAACCCAGTGCGAGTTCGATCTTTATAAACTCCACAACTAGGAAAATTAGAAATTCTTAGATGTTGGTGATGAATTGAGTATTTGGTAGTATTTATTACCCCAATTTGACTTTCCCCAAACTCATGCCTTCCCAAAATTTGTCACCTAGTGCAATCTCAGTTATCTGCCCATTTAGAGGGTAGTAATTTCCCAAAACAATGAATTTATATTTGTCATTACTCGTGAATTTATCTTCCAAGCACTCCAAATTAATCTCTCAGCTCTTCTGGACCCTCTTTCTACTGATTCCATCAAGGAAACCTATCAAAAAATCACATTTCCTCAACGAGCATGTATCTTTAAGTCATTATGTTGTAGCAGCAACAACCACCCTCGAAAATTTTTCTCATGCTTTGTTTTGGAGCCTCCCTTCTAAATCATAGCAAATCATATTGCACTGATCCGCATACTTTTGCTTTGATTAAGCCTCATACTTTTCATCTTGGATTGTGTTTTCTTACTTGGTTTATTATCTAACCCACAAGCCGATCTATTGACTTGGTTTCGATCCAGTTCCAAGATTGCCTTAAAGAACTGTTCACTCCTTGAGGGTAACCAACCTTGCTCTTGGGAATTGCACAGTCCAAGTTGACAATGAGACTTGAGCTCAAGAATTGTGTAGTGCTAGTTGATAGCAAGGCTTGAGTTGGGAAGTTGTGCAGAGCATGAGAGGTAGCCCAGAGCTACCAAATAGAAAAATTGTGTAGAAGCCTTTCTAATTAGAAGCTGCTTAGGGCATGAACCAAAGATTTGCTTGGTTCCTCCCAAGACTACGTAATATCTCAAGGAAATGCATGTAAGATTTTTCTGAAAAATAAAAAAGAAAAATGTTAAAATGCATCCCTAAAAAATAGGGATCTATTTTTAGCAGCCTGAAGGAGGCACTTGAGTTATTTTCGAAACTATTGCCAAGTGTTGCTTTTTTCCTTGATTTATGGCCTTAGCATCATAGACACTAAATTGACCAAATCTATTTAATCAATGCTGCTAGATCTCATTTTCACATTCGATCTTGGAGCTATGGGATTCTTGAGGGGATCAAGGAACCTTCGATGTAATCATCATCACCTTTTCGGGTAAGTTTTTCTTTTTTAGTCTTTTGCCATTTTTTCTGTTGTGTTTGCTTGTTTAGCTTGTGAGAGTGTTGTTTCACTTTTTTCTTTGAACAAATGTTGGTGTTTTAAGTTTTTTTTTATCTTGTAGAAGTGTTGTTTCGAGCTCTTCATTTCCTTTCCCAAGTGTCACATGCAACACCCTATTTTTTCACTAACGATCGTTGTTGCGATGACTCTTTTCACATGCTTCATTTTCCTTTAGTTTGATTGATCCATACACTTGTTTTAATTATATGCATCATCACGTAGCCATATATGCACTCAACATAACATCCTCCTTCATATCTACTTGATTTCACACTCCCCTTGGGCAGATTTGGGCTCCCCTTGCCTGAATCTTATGTTCCCTTGCATGGAATGTGCATTTTGGGAGCTCAAGGCCTCTATCTTGGCTTCTAGAATTGTACAGATTTTGTGTTGTCCTAGCTCTGAATACACACTGTGTAGTCCCAAGAGCTAGCCTCCCAACTTGGCCACCGAGACTGCACAATGTGCAGTCTCTCTCGACCTTTGTCTAGATTGAAAAACACATTGTGTAGTTCCAATCAATAATCCTCCCCACTGACTATTGGGACTACGAAATGCACAGTTCCAACAGGCAATGAGTGATTTATGTGAACCATAATTGTGCAGGCTGTCCCAGCATTAGTCTGGTTTGTTGCTTCATCTTGTCTTGAAGTTGCTTTTGGTTTTAAGCTAACATTCCTCTGCCATGAGTATCCTCTCTGTCTCTAGATACAACATTTGTTGAGCACCACTCTAGCTATTACAGTTAACATGGCCTCCAAGAGAGCTCCATTAGAGGAAACCACCGAGAGAAGTACTGGGGAAGAAGTGGAGCACACATCAATTAATCTACCATTTTATGCAGATACTCAGTTGTTCATAGAGAAGGGTACAAAATTAACATGAAAACAAATCAAGGATATTTTTACAGAGGAATTCAAGGAAGACTTAGAGGATTGATAGGTTTACCCTAACATCCATCGGTCATGGCTATACAAAGTTGCTTGAAGGTACATTTCCTTCCCATGTGCGAAAATCATCAAATGGATAGTTTCACACACAAATGAAAGGACTATGACAATGAGTAGTGCCAGCGAGATAGATCTTGCCACTTTCAGGGAAGAGAACTTTCAGTAAATGTATCATATACCTTAGCCAGTGAAGCACATGGATTCATGTTTCTATGGTACCCAAAACTTTATGAACACTATAGACATCATCAAGCGATGGGTGAAAGGGTCGTCAAAGTTTAGAAAGACGCCCAATCATGTTTACAAGACAAAGTCTCTCATGAAGGCTCATCAATTCTTGATCATCTTTGCATGAATAATATATGGTCAAGAGAACACATAAACCTTTCCTGAAGATTGGGTAGTCATGTTGGACCAGTTGGCGAATGATGGGAAGCCATTCAACTAGTTAGACTTGTTATCTCACCAGTTGAAGATCAATGTGACTAACACCAAAATTTGTCTAAGAATGAGGAAATGAGATTCTACATGTCTACATGCTTAATTTATGTAATCTGTGCCCAACAACATTTTCCTGGCATGAGATGAACATGGAAACCTAAGGAGACTATCATCAATGTTTATTGCAAGTTGCTTTTCGACTGCTGTTATTGAGGAGTGATGGAAAAGATAATTAACCATTTCATCATCCCATTGTACTAGCTAATCTTTGATCAGGATCCACCTTTTATTTCCCAAGAAGAAATGGAGGCGATAGTGAACATCAAAAACTGGTATGCCTCACCAGGTGGCACCTTCATCATAGTGTATGGTAGAGAGAATCCTCTGCATGTTCTACCAAGGTATGCCACTAACAAGTTGGTCATGTAAGAGGTCTCATATCACCTTTCCATAGGGTTGTCAATAGGACTAGATAGTAAGAATAAGGCACTATGGCTCGCTCTTCCTTTGCGGATCAAATTGTATGAGATTAAGAGCTTGAAGAATGCAGATGCCGAAGCTAGGGAGATAGTAGGATTCAAGTTTGGCACCAAAGACTTCAATCTGTATGATCCTCGTGGTATTTTCAAGGACCACTATGTGAGAGCGTACTTTCCATTGATCCACGAGACATTTCACTGGCAGGAGGAGGACCCTTGGAGGTACTTCTACAATGCCTCAAAACTCGTTGAGTCAGTTAGTATAGAAACAACTTAAAAATTTTCTCTATAGACAACAACAGGATAGGAAGCAAAAACAATAATAGCAATAAGAAACTATCCAGTGCAGGAAAAGGGCAAGAGAAATATTTCTGAGAACCCAGAGCGAAACAAAGCTACAAAATGAGGGAAGATCCTATCATGGAGAAAGTAGCTTTGGAAATGAAGGCAAAGAGGGAGTAATGAATAAGGAGAGAAGAGCGAGGGAAGAGAGAAAAGCAGAAGCTACAAGAAGAAGAATTGAAGCTGTAGGAGATGGAGAAGAAGTTGTAGGAAGAGCAAGAGTTGAGGAGGAGAGAAAGAGAAGAGAAGCTAAAATAGGAGGAAGAAGAAAGGTAGGGTATGATGACAAAGCAAACAATGCCCATACAGGTAGAGGAATCAAAACAACCGACAACGGAATAGGAGGGTGAAAAGGTGCAAGATCATGAGCTTTCTTAGCATATTGAGCAACTGATTGAAGTGATAGACATGGAGTGGGAGAAATAGCCACAAAAGAATGGATTGACCTTATGCCATGAGCACCAGAGGACACCTCTCAGTCTCCACCACCTCTAGTGTCAAAACCAATCCTGAGGGAGAAAGGAGAAGTTGTTCTCCTTTAAGATGATTTGTTCATGGATGTGTACAATTTATCATTTGACGAGTTGAAGAAGAAGATTGTACAAGTGTGGAGGAAGCACTTCTCAGATGATCACACATCACTTGCATTCATCAAGGAAAGGGTGATAGTGAAAGACGTCAGAAAGCATCCTACTGCCCTTGCCAATGCTACCTTGGCCTATGAAGGAGAAATGAGGTCAAATGTTAAGTTCCTATTGGCCAAGAATGAACAAATGGAAAATAACTTGTAGGATGCTAGGTAAGAGGAAAAGCAAATTCAAGTGTAAAGTGGAGTTTCCACAATGGGAGAGATGAGGAAAGCAATATTTGCTGAAGTATCAACACCTGAGACTACAATGTGAAATCTCTATGGAAGAATGTCACCATGCATAAAGAATTTTTCCATATGCATGTCTTAAAGTAGTGGAGAAAAGAGTTTGTTCAAATCATTAGGAACATACATGCTGCCATTTCCCATGTGCAAGAGTGGATAATACGGTACGAAGGGGCCCCACTTCACTTGCTAAAGAAGATGAAGCCACAAGTAGAGCTGGAGAAAGAAAAGGCCTGGATGTTGATCTAGAGCTATGAGAAACTTCCCCCATTTTTCAACATAATATAGGCATCATATGTGCTATTCTACAAGAGTTTGGATGTCATAATGACAACACATAAGATCATCAATAGGTTTCCTCACCAAGACTAGACCCAAGAACCAAGTCTGGCTAGAGATCGATGGGTACATGGAGTAGCTAAGGTGAGAGGCCACCAAGGATTATTTGGAGCTGAGTGCACATAACATGCAGAAGTAATTTGGTGGTCTTGTCATGGTCAACACCATGCTACACATGCTTCAGGATGAGTTGGATATAGGTTCCAAGTCCATATACTCGTATGCTATGGAGGCAAGAGTCTGCTATCAGAAAGACACCATCAAGAAATTTGGCGATGTCATCACACAATACCAAGCTTGGCACGAGTATGTGACCATGAAGCACCAAGTGGATGTTACTAAGTTGGTATTTCCCCAAACTTTAGAGTAATAGCATTGTATCTTGTTAGGTTATCTCTAGCCTATTTTGTCTTACATGGGTACATGTGGAAAATGTAATATTGTTTGTAAATATGTTGCAAGTGGAATTCCAAGTGTCATTAGTGGAATGTGAAAGGTCATCATGTTATGTAATGATTTATTTTTAAAGAATTTGAAGAGTCATGAGGGTAGTCAAAGATTCAAAAAGGGGAATTTCAAGGGTCAACCCACCCTTTGTTATAAATGGAACCTCATAACTCATAGAACAAGCCTTTGGGAGCGAAGATTTTGGCTAGGCTTAAGCTTAGGAAATGTTTGGGAGTATTGTGATGAGCCTTGGCTTCTCCACAGTGTAGAGAGAGTATACTTCTTTGGAGGAGCAGGTGTTCTTGACTGTAATGTTACACTATTAGGGATAGTGGTTGTTAATGGTGTATCTATGGATGAAACTTTCACTTACTATTCTGGTTTCTTTAGCAACACATGTTGTTTAATTTACACATTTTATTATGAACTAGTTTGTATGAAATTGTATGGATCTTGTTGAATGTGTGTTGTTGGATTAATCCGTCATTTTAATTTGTGGACTATTCCGCATTTTAGCTTGTGATTTCATTCCACTCATGTGTTCCTTTCAAGTTGTTTACTATTACAGGATTATAAGGGGTGCACTTCCCTTTCCCCTCCAATGATACTTTGTGACCAAGGCTTAGGGAAGCCTTGCTTCACCATAAAATTTATGAGCCTGTGTATGTGAGTGTAATGCCCCTACTTGATCTTATCATCTTGCATTATTTTATCAACCTAAATGCTGAGTGATTGAGCTCTTGCTTGATTTTGATAAGTATTGTTAGTGTACATATGAGGTATGCATATGCTATCTAAATACCCACACTCACATGAATATGCCAGTATTATAAAGCTTAATATGTTAGGTGATTAATTAATAGTTAAGCTTCATAAATGATCAAGCTTATAGCTAGGTTTAATCTTGATTAGTAATTAATTAACCCAAATCCCAATTTATAATTAATGATTATATTTTAAACATGGTTTATCTAATAATTAAATTAATAGAATTTTGATGAATCCAAAATTTTGACTAACATTTAAAGGATAATATTATTTATTGCATTAATGAGGGGTGTTTGGGGAATTGAACATCAAAAGTGTTAATTAAGGGACATAGGAGTAGTTGGAGTGATAAGAAGAGGTGTGGCTTGAGGAGGGTGTTAGTGGGAATCTTTGACTAACGAGAACGGGATAAGGGGCCTTGACATGGAGAAGACAGGGGGGTAAGGGAATTTTTGTTAGGTCATGCATGAAGAAGTGCATGAGGGGGAGCTGAGAGATTAAGGAGAAAACTGGACAGAGAGAACTTGGACTTGAACAATGGAGTTTGGATTTGGGAAGGTGTTGGATTGAGAACTCAGACACAATACAACTATGGTCATTAGGGGAATTTTTAGGTCTAAAATGGGCCTCGTAAGGAAAATGATAAAATAATATTTAAAATAGTAAAATAAGAGGATTTTTTAAAGAAAAAAAGAAAACTACTTATTATTATTATTATTGTATTTTCATCTTATCTCCTTATATATTTACTCAAATGTCAAATGTAGACATCAATTGGATACATAATTAAATTCCACATCCATTAATTACCCATTTTTCATGCTTTTCAGTAGGCTCACATTGGAAAAAAATGAGAATACATGAAAAAACGTGTTCAACATACTTTTTTCATATAGTTTCAATTTTTTTGATGCATATCTACTCAAAATTATGTAGAGTGGGTACTTGTTGGATATCGAATTTAATTTCACATCAAACAAGTGTATACACTTGACATTTGAGTAAATATATAAGGATATAAGTTAAAAATACAATTAAAATGTAGTTTTCTTCTTTTCCTTCCAAAATATCTTCCCCTAGCGATAACATTGTTGTCTTGAATCCTATTGGTTCTAATAAAGTTAATTTTGTTTGTACAAATTTTTTTTTTCAGGTCCTTTTTTGACCTCAAAATGCTTGTTGGACTAGGGAACCTATGGAGGTTACTTGGGCTCAGAAGTCAGATAGGTTGTTTCTAGTTGGCATGGTCACATATTCAATCAAGTGCTCCTAAGAGGAGTATTGTAGCCGAGCCATCATAAACAATGGTTTTCTTGTTAAATATTATTGTAAAGATTCTCGTTAATTTCCATCGTTAAATTATTTGAATTACATTTTGCAAATTGTTGTTAAATTTCAAAATGATAAAAAAAAAACATTGTAGAATGAATAGAAATAATGATAGTCATAGTAAAAATGTTTTCTTTTTAATTCAGGATAAGTAATTTTTTATACAAACTCAAGGCCCCAGAAAAGGGGTCATTGCACATGGTATAAGATCCCAATTAAAAATATAGACTTGCAACAACCCTTGGTTGATTTTCCATGTAAATAAAATAATACCAAGGTCATGGGACACATATTCTAAGCTCAATGTTGGGAAAACATAGTGATGGTTGTTGTAACTTATTTTTTCCCTAGTTATTTTTACTTTTTCCTTTTTGTTAAAAAAATAAAAATAAAAAACATGATAAGAAAAAAGAAAGAAAGAAAGAAATAAAAAATGTCAAAAGAAAAGAATAAAAAAATGGATATAACAAAATATATATGAAAAAAATACAATAAAAAATCCTAAAGTCATGAGCAAGTCAAAATGCTGCATTGTTTTATATGCTTATTAATTAATCCTTTGTATATTTTTCCAAAGGGTTATATTTATTTTGCAAATAAAAGTGTGATTTGACGTTCTGTCTCTTTGCAATAAAGCGTGATTGGTAATCAATGGAGGAGATCATCCCCGCCTGGATCAACAACAGAGGATCATTTTGGGACCTGTTTGCACTTTCAGAGTTTAATGAGGAAAGGGGGGGGAGAGGTCTGAAAAGTAGATTTATGAAACCACTTGCTCATTACATGGCACTTTCATAATCATTTTGGGACCCCCCTCTCAAATACCACAAACTACCCATCCCCCCTCTAAAAACTGCTTTCCCATTCCTACCTCCACTCCCACACCTGCTCACACTTTGCCACTTGTCATTCTCCCATTAAATCCCGCCAAATAACCATTTAAACATTAAATCACTCTTGCCAAACATTCACATAACCATTTATCATTTAATCATTTGCACCAAATTTCTAAATTCATTAATTAAACGCGCCTAAAAAATGGTTACACCTTGTTTATCCTTTTGAATCCCCTCTTTTAAAAACCAAGCACTACCTTGCATCGTCTTCTTTTTCCATTCTTTCTTTAAGTAGTCCATGTGTAGTTCTGAATTCCACAATCACACAACCATTGTTCATACGACAATGATCATCATTTGTTTGATAATTCACCACCCTTGGCTATAATTTCTTGTTCACGATGTCTTCTAAAAAGGTTAAGTCAAAATTAGTTACAGAAAGTCATACATTTCCCTTTGTAATTAACTTATATGAACTCCCTCTAGCTGAAAAGCAATATAAAATCTCAAAAACCCAATGCAAGTTTGATCTTTATGAACTCCACAACTGGGAAAACTAGAAATTCTTAGATGTCAGTGATGAATTGAGTATTTGGTAGTCTTTATTACCCCAAACTCATGCCTTCCCAAACTTTGTCACCTAGTGCAATCTCAATTATCTGCCCATTTAGAGGGTAGTAATTTCCCAAAACAATGAATTTATATTTGCCATTACTCGTGAATTTATCTTCCAAGCACTCTAAATTAATCTCTCAGCTCTTCTGCACCCTCTTTCTACCGATTCCCTCATGGAGATCTATCAAAAAATCACATTTCCTCAATGAGACCGTATCTTTAAGTCATTATGTTGTAGCGGCTACAACCACCCTCCAAAATTTTTCTCATGCTTTTTTTGGAGCCTCCCTTCTAAATCATAGCAAATCATATTGCACTGATCTACATACTTGTGCTTTGATTAAGCCTCATACTTTGCATCTTGGCTTGTGTTTTCTTACTTGGTTTATTGTCTAACCCACAAGCCGATCTATTGACATGGTTTCGATCTAGTTCCAAGCTTGCCTTAAAGAACTGTGCATTGCTTGAAGGAAACCAACCTTGCTCTTGGGAATTGCACAGTCCAAGCTGACAGTGAAACTTGAGGTCAAGAATTATGTAGTGCTAGTTGATAGCAAGCCTTGAGCTGGGAAATTGTGCAAAGCATGAGAGGTAGCCTAGAGCCACCCAATAGAAAAATTATGTAGAAGCCTTTCTACTCCGAAGTTGCTCAGGGCATGAACCAGAGAGTTGCCTGGCTCCTCTCAGAACTATGTAATCTCTCAATGAAATTCATGTAAGATTTTTCTGAAAAAGAAAAAATAAAAATGTTGAGATGCATCCCTAAAAAATAGGGATTTTTTTTCAGGAGCTCGAAGGAGGCACTTGAGTTATTTATGAAACTACTGCCAATTGTCACATTTTCCTTGATTTATGGCCTTAGCATCATAAACACTAAATTGACCAAATCTATTTAATCAATGCTGCTATATCTCATTTTCACATTCGATCTTGGAGCTATGGGATTGTTGAGGAGATCAACGAACCTTCGATGTAATCATCATCACTTTTTCGGGTAAGTTTTTCTTTTTTAGTCTTTTGCCATTTTTTCTGTTTCTTTTGCTTGTTTAGCTTGTGAGAGTGTTATTTCACTTTTTTGTTTGAACGAATGTTGGCGTTTTAATTTTTTATTTATTTGTAGAAGTGTTGTTTCAAGTTTTTCATTACCTTTCCCAAGTGTCACATGCATTACCCTGTTTTTGCACTAACGATCATCGTTGCGATGATTCTTTTCACATGCTTCATTTTCCTTTAGTTTGATTGATCCCTACACTTGTTTCAATTATATGCATCTTCACGTAGTTAGATATGCACTCAAAATCACATCATCCTTCAGATCTACTCGATTTCACACTCCCCTTGGGCAGATCTAGGCTCCCCTTGCCTGAATCTTGTGTTCCCTTGCATGGAATGTGCATTCTGGGAGCTCAAGGCCTCTATATTAGCTTATGGAATTGTTCAGAGGTTGTCTTATCCTAGCTCCAACTATGCACTGTGTAGTTCCAGGAGCTAGCCTCCCAACTTGGCCACTGAGACTACATAATGTGTAGTCTCTCTCGACCTTTGTCTAGACTGAAAAACGCATTGCGCAGTTCTAGTTAATAATCCTTCCCACTAATTGTTGGGACTGAGTAATGCACAGTTCCAACATGCAATGAGTGATCTATGTGAACCATAATTGTGCAGGTTGTCCAAGCATTAGATTGGTTTGTTGCTTCATCTTATTTTGAAGTTGCTTTTGGTTTAAAGCTAACATTCCTCTTCCATGAGTGTCCTCTTTGTCTCTAGGTACAACAGTTGTTGAGCACCACTCTAGCTATTACAGTTAACATGGCCTCCAAGAGAGCTCCATTAGAGGAAACCACCGAGAGAAGTACCAGGGAAGAAGTGGAGCACACGTCAATTAATCTACCATTTTATGTAGACACTCAGTTGTTCATAGAGAAGGGTACAAAACTAACATGACAACGAATCAAGGATATTTTTATAGAGGAATTCAAGGAAGACTTAGAGGATTGACAGGTTTACCCTAGCATCCATTGGTCATGATTATACAAAGTTGCATGCAAGTAAATTGTCTTCCCATGTGCGGAAATCATCAAACAGATAGTCTCACACACAAATGAAAGGACTATGACAATGAGTAGTGCCAGCAGGATAGATCTTGTCACTTTCAGGGAAGAGAACTTTCAGTAGATGTATCATCTACCTTAGCCAATGAAGCACATGGATTCATTTTGCTATGGTACCCAAAAATTTGTGAACACTACAGATATCATCAAGCGATGGGTGAAAGAGTCATCAAAGTTCAGAAAGACACCCAATCATGTTTACAAGAAAAAGTCTCTCATGAAGGCTTATCAATTCTTGATCATCTTCACATGAATAATATATGGTTAAGAGAACACATAAACCTTTCCTGAAGATTGGGTAGTCGCGCTAGACCAGTTGGTGAATGATGGGAAGCCATTCAACTAGTTATACTTGTTATCTCATCACTTGAAGATCCATGTGACTAACACCAAAATTTGTCTAAGAATGAAGAAATGATATTCTACATGTCTACATACTTAATTTATGTAATCTGTACCCAACAACATTTTCCTAGCATGAGATGGACATGGAAACCTAAGGAGACTATCATCAATGTATATTGCAAGTTGCTTTTCGACTGCAGTTGTCGAGGACTGAAGGAAAAGATAATTAACCATTTCATCATCCCATTGTCCTAGCTAATCTTTCATTAGGATCGACCTTTCATGTCCGAAGAAGAAATGGAGGTGATACAGAACATCGAAAACTGGTATGACTCACCAGGTGGCACCTTCATCAGAGTGTATGGTAGAGAGAAGCCTCCACATGTTCTACCAAGGTATGCAACTAACAAGTTGGTCATGCAAGAGGTCTCATATCACCTCTCCATAGGGTTGTTAGTAGGACTAGATAGTAAGAATAAGGCAATATGGCTCACTCTTCCTTTGCGGATCAAATTGTATGAGATTAAGAGCTTGAAGGATGTAGAAGCCGAAGCTAAGGAGATAATAGGATTCAAGTTCGGCACCAAAGACTTCAATCTCAAGGACCACTGTGTGAGAGTGTACTTTCCATGGATCCACGGGACATTTCACTGGTAGGAGGAGGACCCTTGGAGGTACTTCTACAATGCCTCCAAACTCCTTGAGTCAGTCAGTATAGAAACAACTTAAAAAGTTTCTCTATAGACGATAATGGGATAGGAAGAAACAACAATAGTAGCAATAGGAAAATATCCAGTGCAAGAAAAAGGCAAGAGAAATATTGTTGAGAACCCAGAGGCAAAGCAAAGCTACAAGATGAGAGAAGATCCTATCATAGAGAAATTAGTTTTGGAAATGAAGGCAAAGAGGGAGCAATGAATAAAGAGAGAATAGGGAAGGAAGAGAGAAAATAAGAAGTTGCGGGAAGAAGAACTGAAGTTGTAGGAGATGGAGAAGAATTTGTAGGAAGAGTAGGAGCTGAGGAGGGGAGGAAGAGAAAAGAAGCTAAAATAGGAGGAAGAATAAAGGTAGGGTACGATGACAAAGAAAACAATGCCCATTTAGGTAGAGGAGTCAAAACAACTGACAACGGAATAAGAGGGTGAACAAGTGCAAGATCATGAGATTTCTTAGCATATTGAGAAACTGATTGAAGTGATAGACATGGAGTGGGAGAAAGAGCCACAAAAGAAGGCACTGACCTTATGCCACGAGCATTATAGGTCACCTCTTAGTCTCCACCACCTCCAGTGTAAAAACCAATCCTGAGCGAGAAAGGAGAAGTTGTTCTCCTTGAAGATGATCTGTTCATGGATGTGTACAATTTATCATTTGATGAGTTGTAGAAGAGGATTGTATAGGCATGGAGGAAGCACTTCTCAGATGATCACACATCACTTGCATTCATCAAGGAAAGGGTGATAGTGAAAGACATTAGAAAGCATCCCACTGCCCTTGCCAATGCTACCTTGTCCTAGGAAGGAGAAATGAGCTCAAATGTTAAGTTCCTATTGGCCGAGAATGAACAAATGGAAAATAACTTGTAGGATGCTAGGCAAGAGGCAAAACAAATTCAAGTGTAAATTGCAGTTTCCACAGTGGGAGAGATGAGGAAAGCAATACTTGCTGAAGTATCAACACTTGAGACTACCATGTGAAATATCTATGGCAGATTTGTCACTGTGCATAAAGCATTTTCCCATGTGCATGTCTTACAATAGTGGAGCAAAGAGTTTGTTCAAATCATTAGGAACATACATGCTGCCATCGCCCATGTGCAAGAATGGATAATACAGCATGAAGGGGGGTTGCTTCACTTGCCAAAGAAGATGAAGCCACAAGTAGAGCTGGAGAAAGAAAAGGCTTGGATGTTGATCTAGAACTATGAGCAACTTCCCCCATTCGTCAACAGAATACAGGCCTCATATGCCCTACTGTACAAGAGTTTGGATGTCATAGTGATAATGCACAAGATCATCAATAGGTTCCCTCACCGAGACTAGACCCAAGAACTAAGTCCGGCTAGAGATCGATGGGTACATGGAGTAGCTAAGGTGAGAGGCCGCCAAGGATGACTTGGAGCTGAGTGCACATAACATGCATAAGTACTTTGGTGGTTCTGTCATGGTCAACACCATGCTGCACATGCTTCGGGATGAGTTGGATACAGGTTCCAAGTCCATATACCCAGATGCTATGGAGGCAAGAGTCTGCTATCAGAAAGACACCATCAAGAAATTTGGGGATGTCATCACACAATACCAATCTTGGCATGAGTATGTGACCAAGAAGCACCAAGTGGATGTTACTAAGTTGGTATTTCCCCAAACTTTAGAGTCATAGCATTATATCTTGTTAGGTTATCTCTAGCCTATTTTGTCTTACATGGGTACATGTGGAAAATGTAATATTATTTGTAAATATGTTGCAAGTGGAATTCCAAGTGTCATTAGTTGAATGTGAAAGGTCATCATGTTATGTAATGAGTTTTTTTTTAAGAAGTTGAAGAGTCACGAGGGTAGTCAAATATTAAAAAAGGGGAATTTCAACGGTCACCCCACCCTTTATTATAATTGGAACCTCATAACTCATAGAAGAGGCCTTTGGGAGCGAAGATTTTGGCTAGGCTTAGGCTTAGGAAAGGTTTGGGAGTATTGTGATGAACCTTGGCTTCTCCACAGCTTAGAGACAGTATACTTCTTTGGAGGAGCAGGTGTTCTTGATTGTAATGTTCCACTATTAGGGCTAGTGGTCACCAATGGTGTATCTATGGATGAAACCTTCACTTATAATAATAATATCAGAGCCAACACACTTTCATGCATATTTTGTTATTGTAGTTGGACTATTCTAGTTTCTTTAGCAACACATGTTGTTTAATTTACACATTTTATTATGAACTAGTTTGTATGAAATTGCATGGATCTTGTTGAATGTGTCTTGCTAGATTAATCTGTCATTTTAATTTCTGGACTATTCTCCATTTTAGCTTGTGATGTCATTCCAATCATGTGTTCCTTTCAGGTTGTGTACTATTATAGGATTATAAGGGGTGCACTTCCTTTTCCCCTCCACGTGTTAGAACCATCATGCATCACACTTGAATCTTCATAGGGTCACACAATTTCTCTCGCCCAAAGTTATCTTACTTATCTCTGCATGTTACCGCGGTCAAGGCATTACACTACCACCCACTTCTAGGACTCCTACTCCAAATGATTTGAAGTCTAGTTGGGACTTATTATTAGGGAGATCCCCAGAATGTTGGCAGGTTCAGCTCCATCAACAATTATGGTGCTAGAAGAAGGGCCAAATGACAAGCTGAGCCCTTGAAGTTTGTTTTGAATTTCTTCACATATTTTATTACTTCTATCCAAATCACAATCCCGACATGTTTCTCTAACTTTTTTGATTTCGATGTGTTGGTGAGCATTATAGATTAATTTTCCAAATATAAGTTTAATGGCAATAATGGAACACCCTTGTTCAACCACACAATTGCCTTTGTTGACTTCTATGACAAGCATGAAGTGCCCTTGGATGGCATTTCCTATGGGTTGTTCGCTTTCATGTTACGCATAAAGAAATGGTGTCACACATTTCCCGTAGCATCTATACACTCTTTTGATCGCATGTTCAAAGAATTATGTTGTAATTTCATTCTATATGACCGTAAAGTGCTTAATCAAAAAAATTTTAAATTGTGAAAATCACCTGATGAATCTCTTGAGCACTTTCACGATTGTTTTCTTCATTATTGTTATGAATTTCCTAAATATGAAGTTGACTGCAAATTTTTGGAGGAAAGATTTCAATACCTTGTTCACATTTTTGAGAATCCACATGAGTTAGAATCATTCAAACCTCTCCCAACATACCTTGGTGTTAGAGCTTCCAAATCTGATATGGAAAACGTTGCTGTCACAAGTGACCCTCTGTCCCCTTCACATTAATTAGCTCTATCTCCATAGGTCGAGGTGGGAGAAGTTGTGAATCCACCTATTGAACTGTCACCATCTCCTCCTACCTCACCTGCTCAGGATTTCTACACAAATTTAGACTACAAGCCTGATGGTTGTCACATGGTCTCGTCTCCTTGGCCCTCATCCTTTGGTTTTTTTGGTCCTCAGGATTTTGGTGTGTTGTGTTCATCCATTCCGGATTCCACATGTGATGTTAACATGGATCAAGTTTTGGATGGACGTGGCATTGAACAATCAACCTATGCTATCATTTTTCATGAGTATGTGTGGGAGTCTAAACAAGAATATGCGGTGGAGGATAACCTCCTTTTGTTTGCACCTTGTACACTTTATCTTGACATCTTCCATGATTTTGCTATTTTTGTTCCATCTTGTGAAAATTCATTTCCAGACTTTTCTATTTTCATCATTCGGAGAACACATGGATGCCAGTTCTTCATTTGATTGTGGAGAGGACAAATATCTCTTCGCAGATCCTCCAATCTCTCATATTACATTTCCGGAAACATAGAGGGTGAAACTTCTCATTTTTCATCATGCCCTCTTTACGATTCATCAGATCATGAGGATGTTTTTGTTCATATCAAATTTTCTGATCATGGCTATCATGATCTTTTCACTCCTTCACCCGATCATGATTCTGATTTTCCCTTTGTTGATCTTTCTAATCCACCAGCCTTTGAAGATCCATCCTCTTATGAATTGGAAACTCCTCAAGATGTCAAGGAACTTCAGCCTGAGCTAATGGTTATATCAAGTTCTCGTAGCCTTGATGTGAGTTCCACTTCTGATCAGAAATATGTTGAATCTTTCCAGGCTCCTCATCACACTATTGTTCACAATGAAAATCAATATATTATACATTTTCGGATCCTCCATCAGAATCACACGATCCTATTTCTCATGCATTGGAGTAGTACGTAGCAACTACAATTGCAAAACAAAATTTTTCTTCTTTCTATATGTTTTCTTGTCTTCAAGTTCGAAGGTGTGTACATGCTTTTCTTCCATGAACAATGTGACATGACACCATCATACGTCCACAAAGTGCCTTTCTTGTTCTTTTCATCTTTATTTTTCTGTGGATGCACTCAAGCTTTGAACGATTTAAATTCCATTGTTGTATATTTCTTGGTTGGGTTGCATATCTTTATTATCAATCATGTTGTCACCAACATGGGCCAACTAATGTGCCGATCACTGCATTGGAAATATCACTTCACATGAGATGGCCTATGCTCTGCTTAGGTTAGGAGTAGTAGTGTTTCTATTTTCTTGTTTGTTTTCTGGATTTTCTCACTTTGTTTTGCTTCTTTCCTTTGTTTGTTTTCTTTTGCACCCGTAGGTTAGTTTTGAATGTAAGTGTGTTTGGCTTCTTAGACAAGAAGGGTGAAACCTAAGAGGAACTTGTACAACTATCAATATTTGGTTATTTGTCTACTCCCTCTCCTTATCAAAATCTTGCATTTCTTCTAGTCAATGATACCTTGATGGAAAATACGTTCCTTTCAAAGAGAGTCATGGTGAAATCATGATGCTTGCACTCTTTACTAGCACTACCTATTCTAATCAATTTTCTATATTTGGTTAACCCTTGTAAACTCAGTTAGGTAAAGTAAGGAGAGGGGGAAACCTTAACAAATATGTCAGAGGTATATATAAATATCCTTCTCTGAAGGGACAACCTCTTCTCCTCTCAATAAGTTGGGATCCCTCTTCTGCCTCATGAATTAAATAAGTGTCTATGCATAGTTCTTTGAATAATGAAAAAAATTAAAAATGAAATAAAAGGCGAAAGAAGAGAAAGGATTCCTGCATGGAGAGGTGAAGCAAGTAACTCTGTCAACGTATTGTCCAGGCTCGCTGGAAGCGGAGCAATGCTTGTGTTCCTGAAGGGACTTCGTGGGGGTACTGTCCAGGCTTGCTAGAAGTGGAGCAACACCAGATATGAAACTAAAACTTTAAAAGTCTATATTACTTGTGCATTTATATGCCCCTCATCCCAAATCAAAATAACTCAATTTGACTTGGCTTGGTATGCGTGTTGCCAATAAAGAGAATGGTAGGGACTACATATTTAACCCAAGCTAGGGAAGAAGCTATGATGATTAGCGAATTGAACAATACTTCCAGAAGAGTTAGACTCACTTTGCACAAGACATGGTCCATACAGCGAGCTAGAGTTCTATCAGAGTGTTTCCATTGTTGTAGCGGCTACAACCACCCTCGAAATTTTTTCCGATGCTTTGTTCTAGAGCCTCCCTTCTAAATCACAATAGCTCATATTACATTGATCCATGTACTTGTGATTTTATTGAGCCTCATTCTTTGCATCTTGTCTTGTGTTTTCTTACTTGGTTTACTGTGTAACCCATAATGTGATTCCTTGACTTGGTTTCAATGTAGTTACGATCTTGCCTTAGAGAACTGCATAATCCTTCAGGGAAACCAACCTTGTTCTCGAAAATTGCGCAGTCTAAGCCGACAATGAGGCTTGAGATCAAGAATTGAGTAGTGCTAGTTGGCAACTAGCATTGAGCTAGGAAATTACACAGAGCATGAGAGGCAACTTAGAGCCACTTAGCCCAAAAATTGCACAGAAGCCTTTCTACTTAGAAGCTGCTCAGGGCATGAACTAGAGAGTTGCCCTGTTTCTCACAAAACAATGTAATATCTCCAGGAAATGCATGGAATATTTTCCTTGAAAAAGAAAAAAAAGTGAAAAAGCATCCCTAAAAAAGAGGGATCTATTTTAGCAGCTCGAAGGAGGCACTTGAGCTATTTTGGAAACTGCCACCAAGTGTCACTTTTTCCTTGAGTTTTGGCCTTCGCATCATAAACTAAATTGACCAAACTTAGTCAATGCTGTGAGATATCATTTTCACATTTGAACTTGGAGCTCTGGCATTCCTAGGGAGATCAAGGAACCTTCATTGTGATCGTCTTCACTTTTCCGAGTAAGTTTTACTTTTAAAGTCTTTTGCCATTTTTTCTGTCGCTTTTTCTTGTTTAGCCTATGAGAGTGTTATTTCACTCGTTTCTTTGAACGAATAATGGTGTTTTAACTTGTTTTAGCTTGTAGAAGTGTTTTTTCAAGTTTTGCATTTCCTTTCCCAAGTGTCTCATGCATTACCCTATTTTTGCACTAGCAGTTACCGTTGCGACGACTCTCTTCACATGCTTCATTTTCCTTTAGTTTGATAGAGATCCCTACACTTGTTTCACTTGCATAGATCATCACGTAGTAAGATGCACACTCAAAATCACATCATCCTTCAGATTTTATCGATTTAACACTCCACTTGGGAAGATTTGGACTCCGTTGCCCAAATATTGTGTTCCCTTGCATGCATTGCACATTTTCGTAGTTCAAGGCCTCTACCTTGGCTTCTAGAATTATGTAGAGGTTGTCCTAGCCCAACTTCAACTACGTACTATGCAATTCTAGGAGCCAACCTCCCAGCTTGGCCACTAAGACTGCGAAATACGTAGTCTCTCCTGAACTTTACCCATGTTGAACTAGGCATTGTGCAGTTCCAGTCAGAAAGCCTCCCCACTAACTACTGGGACTACGCAATGTGTAGTTCCAATAGGAATTCAATGACCTCTATGAACCAAAATTGTGTAGTCTATCCTAACATTAGCCCAATTTGATGCTTCATCTTGTCTTGAAGTTGCTTTTGGTTTTAAGCTAACATTCATCGGACATGAGTGTCCTATTTTTCTCCATGTACAACAGTTGTTGAGCATCTCTCTATTAGTTGCAGTTAACATTGCCTCTAAAAGAGCTGAATCAAAGGAAACCATAGAGATCAGTACTAGGGAAGCATTTGAGAAGATGTCAGTTAATCTACTAGTTTATGCAGACACTCAATTATTCATTGAGAAGGGTACACCATTAACATGGTAGGAAACCAAGGATAGTTTTGCAGAGGACTTCAAGGAAGATTTAGAGGATCGATAATTTTACCTTACCGTCCACTGGTCAGGATTATACAAGGTTGCATGAAGGTACCCTGTCTTCCCATGTGTGAACATCATCAATTGGATAGTCTCACATAAAAATGAAAGGACTATGACATTGATTAGTGCCAATGGGATATAGGTTGCCACTTTTAGGGCAGAGAAATTTCAGTAGATACATCATGTACTTCAGCCAGTGAATCACATGGGTTCATTTTTCTATGCTACCCAAAACATTGTTAACACTAGAGACATTGTTAAGTGCTGGGAGAAAGAGTCATCAAATTTAAGAAAAAAACCCAATCATGTTTAGAAGACAAAGTCTCTCAGGAAGTCTTATTAGTTCTTGATCATCTTTGCATGTAGAATATATGGTCAAGAGAACACATAAACCTTTCCTAAAGGTTAGGTAGTCATGTTGGACTAGTTGGTGAATGATGGGAAGCCATACACCTGGTCAGACTTGTTGGGTCATCAGTTGAAGATCCATGTGACTAACACCTAGAATCTGTCTAAGAATGAGAAAGAAAGATTCTACATGTTCACATACCTACTTGATGCAATCTATACCTAGCAAAAGTTTCCTAGCATGAGCTAGACATGGACACCTAAGGAGACTGTCACCAATGTTTAAAGAAAGTTTCTTTCTGACTGTAGCTATTGAGGAGTGACGACAAATCTAACTTACCATTTCATCATTCCATTGTAAAAGCTAATATTTGAGCAGGAACCACCTTGTGTGTCCCAAGAAGAAATGTAGGTGATAGTGAAAATCGCAGATTGGTATGCCCCACCAAGTGGCACCTTCATCAGAGTGTATGGCAGAGAGAACCCTCCACATGTTCTACCAAGGTATGCCACTAGCAAGTTGGTCATGCAAGAGGTCTCATATCACCTCTCCATGGGGTTATTAGTAGGATTGGATAGGAAGAAGAAGACACCATGGCAGGCTCTTCCTTTATGGATCAAATTGTACGAGATTAAGAGCTTGAAGGATGCAGATGTCGAAGCAAAGGAGATAGTAGGATTTGAGTTCGACACCAAAGACTTCAATCCATATAATTCTTGCAGTATTTACAAGGACCACTATGCGAGAGTGTACTTTCTATGGATCCAGGAGAAATTTTACTGGCATGAGGAGGACCCTTGGAGGTACAACTACAATTCCTCCTAACTCCATGATCCAGTCAATATAGAAACAACTTGGAAAGCTACTCTACAGAAAGAAGGAAGATAGGAAGCAAAAAAAACACCAATAACAATAGGAAGAAATCTAGTGTAGGAAAAGGGAAAGAGGGAGATTGCTGAGAACCTAGACGCAGAGAAAAGCTGCAAGATGAGGGAAGATCCTATCATTGAGAAATTAGCTTGGGTAGCGAAGGAAAAGAGGGAGAAACAAAGAAAGAGAGAAAATCGAAGGAAGAGAGAGAATAATAAATTGCAGGAAGCATAACTGAAGCTATAGGAGAAGGAGAAGAAGTTGAAGGAAGAGCAGGAGCTAATGAAGAGAGAAAGAAAAGAGAAGCATAAACAAGAGTAAGAATAAATTCAAGGTGTGATGATAAAGAAAAAATTCCCATACAGGTTGAGGAGTCAGAACAATTGGCAATGGAAGAAGAAGGTGAACAGATGTAGGAATGGGAGCTTGATTAGCATATTGAGTAATTGATTGAAGTGATAGACATGGAGTTGGAGTAGCAGCCACAGAACGAAGAAACTGACCTTATACTACTAGCAGCATATGTCACCTCTCAGTCTCCACCACTTCCAGTGTCAGAACCAATCTCGAGCGACCAAGGAGAATCTGTTCTCCTTGATGATGATCTGATCATGGATGTGTATAATCTATCATTTGACAAGTTTCATAGTCAGATTTTACAGGCGTGGAGGAAGCACTTCTTGGATGATCACACATCACCTCCATTCATCAAGGAAAGGGTGATAGTGCCATACATCAGAAGGCATCCAACTACCCTTGCTAATGCTACCTTGGCCTATGTAGGAGCAACGAGCTCAAATGTTAAGTTCCTATTGGCCAAGAATGAAAAAATGGCAAACAACTTGCAGGCTGCAATGTAAGAGGCATAACGAATTCAAGTGCAGAGTGCAGTTTCGACAATGGAGGAGATGAGGAAAGTGATACTCGCTGAAGTATCAACACTTGATACTACCATGCAAAAGCTCTACGACGAAATTTTCACCTTGCGTACAATAGTTTTCCATGTGCATGGATTACAGTAGTAGAGAAAATAGTTTGTTCAAACTCTTAGGAAAATTCACCCATGTGTAAGAGTGGACAATGAGGTACAAAGGGGCCCTGCTTCACTTGCCAAAGAAGATAAAGCCACAAGCATAGTTGGAGAAAAAAAATGTCTGAATGTTGTTCTAGAACTATAAGTAGCTCGCCTTATTCATAAGAAGCATACATGAATCATATGTGCAGTTGTACAAGAGTTTGGATGTCATGGTGAGAACGCACAAGATCCCATCAATCGGTTCCCTCACCAAGGTTAAACCCAAGAACCAAGTCTGACTAGACATAGATGGAGCAGATAAGGTGAGTGGCCACTAAGGATGACTTGGAGTTGAGTGGACATACCATGTAGAAGTACATTGGTGGTCGTATCATGGTCAACACCATGTTGCACATGCTTCAAGATCACTACAAGGAAAAAGGTCATTGGTGAGGGTCATACTTTTGATGGACCTTTAAGGTCCATCACCAATGTCGCATATGGTGACGGTCTTTAAAAAAGAGTTGTTGTAAGTGTATATAGTGATGGTCCTTTACGGTTTGTCAGCAAAGCCATTTTTCAATGACACTTTTGGTGAGGGTCGTTAAAGGCCCATCACTAATTCTCTCTTTGGTGACACTTTTGGTGAGGGTCATTAAAGTCCCATCACTAATTCTCTCTTTGGTGACACTTCTAGTGATGATGTTTTATCGACCATCACCAATGATCTTTTTGGTTACTTTTGGTGATGGTCAATAAATGTTCATCATCATTTATCATTCCAATGAGTTTTTGATGATGCTTCATGCTTGTGACGAACCTTTAAGGTTCATCACCAATGTCGCATATGGTGACGGTCTTTAAAAAATCATTGTTGTAAGTGTATATAGTGATGGTCCTTTAAGGTTTGTCACCAAAGCCATTTTCAATGACACTATTAGTGAGGGTCATTAATTTCCCATCACTAATTCTCTCTTTGGTGACACTTTTGGTGAGGGTCATTAAAGGCCCATCACTAATTCTCTCTTTGGTGACACTTCAGTGACGATCTTATTGACCCTCACCAATGCTCGTTTTGGTTACTTTTGGTGATGGTCAAAAAATGCTCGTCATCATTGATCATTCCAATGAGTTTTTGATGATGCTATGTACCCATTACTATAATTTTTGTCAAAATATAATGATTTAAGACCATTGTTGTGGAGTCTTTTTCATTATGTGTCCAAGGTCATAGTGCTTATAATAGCTAGTCACTTTGTTAAAAAGTAATTAGTGTGTATCATTTCCCTCAAGTCATAAGAATATAGTCTTCCTATGAGTCAACACATGATTCATCTTTATTAAGTTTATTATCTAGCAAATTTCCTTTAAATAAAGTTCCATTAATG
>APFE031489560.1:1020-22476 GCA_000404065.3 Pinus taeda
TGCGACATGTTCGACATCGGCTCATTTTCACATTTCATGGATTGTATTGAGTACTTTGAGAGCCATTGACATTACTGGTGGTTTCTTTCATACTTGTTAACAATTCACATCATTGACTGGTAATCAAGTGGTTTCTACCATGTTCGATTTTGACACATTTATTCACATGGATAGAATCGTACTAGTTCGGGAAGTAGAAATCAAGACCCTGGATCTAGTTTCTACCATCCAGGCTGCGAGGAATTTTGTTATTCATTATACAGTAGACTATTCATAAACAGATGGTTGTGCCCATTCTGTGTCTACATATGTCTATACTCATGATGTATTGCAAAATCATTCCTATATCAGAGCAGTTTAGTTAGTTTCTAGTCAGTTTTGACCTGAGTATGGGAATGCCTACCTCAACGATGAAATGTTCACATATATATTTTGCATTGAATGTTTTTACAGGTTTTGACTGGAGTGTCCACAGGATGATCCTTGAAATGATAAAGTACTTCACTCTTCTTAGATGACAAATTTTATCTTCATCTATTACAGACTTCGCATTTTAAGGGGAAACCTATTGCACAAAAATTGTTACCTTGACATTGTGCAATATGTGTGAGTCCATTATCACTCATACTTTCCTCCTTTGCAAGTCTTAAGCCCCAGTTCTTCATATCAAGCCTTAAAAATAAGAGAAAGCCCTCAAAAATCTATAAAACTCTGGTTCTGCACTTTCTCTTGGCATTACATGTGGTCCTGCACCTAATGGTCATGTCCCCTGTGCACCTGACCGCTCTGTGTCTATGTTATGGGTGCAGACCCTTGTAAAAGTTAAAATGGCGCAAGTATATTCTTAAAAACTCACTTTGAGTCATTTCTGGAAGCTTCTGGAAGGAATCTTGAGGTGGCAAGTTCACTCCTTTAAGGTTCATGCATCCCATACCTTAGAGAGCTAACCCCTTGATGTGAGGAGCTTATCCCTTTGAAGGAGGACTCTATCCCTTCATAGGTGGACCTGTAACCTCCTTCCTTTCCACTATAAAATGAAGCATTGGGCTGGTTACTGAGGAGGTGGAAAGCTGAATATTTTTGAGATGAAATGCTGCTGGAACTTAGTCTTCCTAATTGAGCTTTTGTGAGGAGAGATTACATACCTCTTTGATCTCATTTGGAAGAGTGTGAGGCTTGTCAAAGTAAAGGAGATTCTTGTTTCAAACCCTAGGAAGAGCTTGTACAACATCAAGGAACCAAAGGTTGTAAGGATCTTCTATTTCAAATTTAACAAAAATAAGTTTATTTTTCTCAATAAGCTGTGTTTTATGGTTTATTTTATGGATTCCTTGATCACCATAATGAACATGATTTATGATATTATCTATGCAAGTGTTATTTGATGTGTGCTTGTTTGTGATTGCAAGTTCTCAAAAGGAAACTCTTTCAGGTGACTGAAGGATGGCTAGTACAAACTAGTGTTGGACTTAAGGTAGGGTCTAAACACCTCTATAGTTTTTATTAATGAATCACAAAATGTTTAATGAAAGGTAGATTTTCTTGTTTTGCTTGTTGCTAGATATCTTTTGATACTAGGGAGATTGGCCTTGTCCGCAAGATCGATTTATCTGGCCAATAGTATGGTGTTGGGATAGGGTCCTTAGGGGGTCAATTTTGTAAATAGTTTTGTTACTATTGTAAAGAATCTGCATTTTGAGGAGCGGAGTGCGAAAGTCGATAGGACTCAAAGGGTCTTTAGGAAGTTCAAATCCCCTTAGTTTGTTAGGAGATAATTTGTTTTATGGCTCCCCATGGTTCGCGGATCTTGGTATTGTAATAGAAGATGATATAAAAATGATTCATAAAGAGTCATGAAGGATATATAATAATCAAGCAGTGAATGATATGAGTAAGAGAAGTATGTTCTTTGTACTTATGTGAAGGGTAAGGCTCCTATAGATGTGTGTGTGAGGACCTTGGCAAGTCCGCGGCTAAGTGCGCGAGCCCCTCCAGCTGTGTGCACATGGCAAAAAAGGGTTTGTAATAGAATATCTAAGCATAATAAAGGCTATTTTGAAGCGTTATCTGTGTATATGTGCGTTATACTTTACTTCTGAATTTGCTTTATGATTCTCTCTATTTAATTTAATTATCCTGAGAAGTACTTAATAAATGCGAAAGTAGTAGATTTGTCTAATTACTTGATGTTATGAATGTTTAGAACAATTATTGTAGAGTTTGGATCTGTTAATTGTAAGTCACTATAATTTCCAACTTTTAAGGATTATGGTTCGTGAATGTTGGAATAAAGCCCTAAAAGTAAAAAAAAAACATCATATAGTCCTTTGAATGCAAAAACCTAGTTCTAGCATCCACCAATTCTACCTCAGGTGAGACTATAGCCGGTGCAACGCAGGTTGTTGCCGAAAGGGCCGGTAGTGTAGGGCTTTGTTGGTTAGTGGAGCTAATGTTGAACCCAGGTCCATGTCCCCTTAAGCCAACAAATGGTTCTATTGTCAGGACCCAGATCTATCTAAGGATTATGAGAGGAGAAATAAGTGGATATCGACTAAGAAAGAGATCGAAAATTAGATCAATCGAAAGTTGCATGAGTTTATAGCCCAGTAAAATAGGAATTTGTGCCTGTCAAAGGAAGAGTGGTTGAATAGATCCCTGTATACAGAAGAACATGACATTTTCTTCTTCTCTTTTCCATGTGATTATATGAATGGTTTTCTAAATTGGTGGATAGTTAGGGTACATGGAAGTTGGATAACCTTATTGTGTGGACACCAGAGCTAGTGAGGCATCTAGAAGGTTCAGAAAACAAGATCATTAGAGCTATCGATTATTGGATCAATAGTATTTTGGGTGGATTCATTATTGAGTTCACGATTGATACATCTATCAGTTATAGAGAAGTTGGACGCCGCTTTTTAAAAGGACCAATAGGTAATTATCTGAAGTCCCTAAAAACTTGGATTAAAATGCTATTGTGTGAGAAATGGGTAAATCCATTGAATTGATGTTTACCTGAGATTTGATGGGAGATATGCAAAGTGGAAATCCATTTAGAATAAATCTAGATTCAAGTGCTTAATACAATCCTTTTTTTGAAATGTCTGATAGTGGTGAAGAAAGTAATATTTTGAAGATGCCTCAAGGTGCACCAAAAATAGTAAATTAGGGAATCTCAGGGATACCACATCCTTCAACTCCACCTCCACCATAACCTCCACCTCACACAACTACACCTACGCCTCCACCTCCACCTCCACCTCCACTATTCAATATGGAGAACGATATGAATATGCCCTTATTCAAGGGTCTTGGGACAAAAGACTCGAGACAATTTTGGTTTATAGCAGATGCTGTGTGGAATTCATAGCAGATAATAGATGATGACCTGAAGAAACCGCAATTGGTCACAACATTGCAAGATAGAGTGCTAAGGTAGTATATAAAGTATTGTTCAACTCAACTGGCTACGATACTAAAGGATATAAAGGATGTGATAAATAATGAATTCAAGAAGCCGAAATCATAAGCCCAGTTAGTAAAATAGGTCAAAGAGATCCAGTAGAAGGTAAATGAGTCTGTGTGGGATTTCAATCAAAGGAAGAAGTGTCTACTCTAGCAGGATAATATGCAGATCACAGATGAACAACAAAAGGACTAGTATATTTCTTCACTATTACCCAATTTAAGATTGGCATTATCATAGTAGGACATTGTAATGTAAGCTGAGGCATTGGAGATTGGTGTGAATTTGGAAGCCTCACCTATTCTGGATACAAATATGGGATTGCAATAGATTCAGTCGCAGTTGGTTAGCCTGCATATGGAGTTGTAGAGTCTCAAAAAGGGAAAGGAAATCTAGAATGAGACTTACGCAGAAGTAAGGTGTTAAAAATGCAAAGGCCATGACCCTAACAAGGATCATTGCTCAGTGTACCAGAATTATTTTGTTGGAGGAGGCCTGTCCCCTTAAAGCTAGAAAATATTACTGGGCCAAGTACAGGTATGGTACCATGGTGCACTATCTGTCAGATCATAGGAAAACATACAACATATAATTGTCATTTCTTACAGAAGTTTATGCAAACTCCAGAACAATGTTTTTGCAACTTTTGCAAAATTTTCGGTCAAGACAAGTGTAATTGAAGAAGTTATGAATTGATGATGGAGAAAACGCCAACATATAGAGTATAGATGGAGGCACGTACTCAATAATATCAAGGTACAACTATAGCGCACGGGGATTCCAAGGATGAGGATGAGCACAAGGAGGAGGAGGGGCTAGAAGAGGCCAAGGCCAGATCATTTGTTACAATTGTGGAGAACCATGTCACTTTGCATGAGATTGTCCAAATCCAATGCATCCCTCAGGTCAATATTGTCGACATTTTGACCATGTCATAGAATATTATCCTATTCTCATCACAAATATGCAAGAAAAGAAATCCTAGACCTAACAACCTACTTATAATATCTAGATGATGAGAGTGAAACCACACGAAGATGGAATGGACGCAATGTTAATATTGTTACGCGGAGTTTTTTAGCTACTAGGGAGGATAAAGGAAAGAAACCAGAGGAAAGTGTATGGGTACACAAAGCTGCTAATAAGGAGGCTTGATTTGATGTGAATAAAGTGGATGAAATATTTATGGAGGATAATAGGAGCTTCACAGATGCAAGAGATTCTACATCAAAGGCTTAGAGTACATGCATGGAGAAGCTTGAAGGAGTCAGTACTGCATAAGAGAAAAATCCCTCATTGTTGACATCTTTCTTAAAAACTTTCATGAAGCTCCTAAGAGATCAGAAAGCAACAGATGGATTGCAAGAGTTGATAGATAATTGTGCTCGCAAGGGTAAGCCATTACTTGAACAATGCATAAGACACAAAGTAGAAAAGTGTAAGAAAAGGACTAGGAATGAGATGATATTGACTACCCATATTGGGGAATTTGAAATGGACCAAGTAATCCTTGATTTGAATATGATGAAAATGTTTTTCCAAAGAAAAAATGGGAAAGAATGCGAAGACTAGCACTATAGTGGTCCCTGATCCAGTTGAGAATGGTGAATCAGCAAACGATTTCCCTATGGGGCACCTACATTGAGTAACTATGGATATTGAAGGGGCGCACATCATAGAAAATTTGAAGTGATCAAAATCATGGATTACAGTAAACCATACTCGTCACTAATTGGAATTGATTGGGCCTTTGATATGAATGCAGTCATCAACCTCAAGAAGCGCAACATGAAATTTGAGAAGAAGGAACTAAGGGTTATTGTTCCATTGGATCCAACCGAGGTTGTGTGATAATTATGAGGAGGATGATATTGAGAAAATATATATGCTTACTACAGGGGATGAGGACTCGATCAACCCTACGATGGATGGGCGAATTACCTGGGAGAAGGACAACTCCTGCAATTTAGATTCAGATGAGGAGCTTGAGAACTGTCATAAAAGATTGCATGAGGTACTATTGCTATGATGAAACAGGCTCACTAAGTCACTTCGATGTATATCCATTAAGGAAAGCAACTTACCATATTATGATGGTTTAGAAGATGTCAATTTATTTCTGGATAAATATGAAATGGATGTACTGGAGAAACATTGGTTCTAGACATTAGACATCATGCTGAGGGCTATGCCTTCTAGATGGTGGGGCATGCATAAGGACAACTCTGTAGACTGGAAGGAATATCAATAAATGATGAAGTTACAGTTGGGATATGCTAATACCTGAATTCCAGAGAAATATACCAGAAAGGATGATCCATATGAGAATCTGGATCAATGGACAAAGGCATCGGGAGAAGAACCACAACCAAAATGGGTTCGTATATTCTTCCACACTTTGGATACTATTCCAATGAACTGGTACCTATAAATTGAGCTACGACATGGAACCATAGAGTGAGATGTTCCAAAGGAATGTTTCTATTAACTTTCAATTTTGAAGATGGATTTGAGTGTATTGATGAAGCGTTACAGCGGATCAAAGATGCAATATTCATAATGCTTGAAGAACCTATCACGTGGGTACAACTAGACTAGAGTATGAAACTATGCCATGCTATGGAATGCTACAATGTGACCACAAAGGAAGGTGGGGAATATCCTAAGAACATCAATATTCATGAGTAAGAAGGATAAATGAAGTGGCAAGGACGAAGGAGGAAGTCTCTAATATCTCAAAGCCCCTAAAGATCAATCAAGTGAATATTGGGTTAGAGGCGCAACTGAATTTCACAAACACATGTGACTATTGGGATGAGGACATAGTGGAAAAAGTCAAAGATTTATTGTGGAAGTATCAAGACTTGTTTTCCACCAAGTTCTCCGATCTAAAGGGGATAGTAGGTGATATGGGTGTCATGAAGATCCATATGAATCCCAATGTGAAGCCAGCGAAGCAATGCCCATACCAATTGAATCCTAAGTATAAGGAAAAGGAGCACAAAGAATTGGATAAGATGCTTGCAGCCGGGATTATTGACCCTATCAAGGAATCAAACTCATTTAGTCCTATGGTGGTTCAGGAAAAGAAGATGAAGGGTGAAATTCAGATCTGCATAGATTTAAGAAAGGCCAATGATGTTTGTGTCTGTGATCCATTTCCTACCCCATTCACAAACAAAGTATTGGAGAATGTTCAAGGTTAGGAAGCCTATTCATTTACTGATGGGTTCTGAAGCTATCATCAGATCAATATTGCATTGGAGGATTAGAGTAAGACAACCTTCGCTACTAAATGGGGTTTTTTTCAGTATACAGTTATGACCTTTGGACTTAAGAATGCCCCTGTAGTATTTTCTAGGGCGGTAGTCACAAATTTCAAAGAATTTATTCATAATTTTTTGGAGGTTGATTTTGATGATTAGACATTGTTTGCATTAGTAAAGAGAGATGTTGTTAGTATTCACCTCATGATGGATACTTGTTGAAAGTATCAGATATCCCTTAATGTGAAGAAATGCATATTATATGTACCAGATGGGATACTCTTAGGACATGTTGTCTGTAAGCAAGGATTAATGGTAGAATCTACCAAAATTGCAGTGATTATTAAGTTGGAGCCTCCAAAGAATGTCAAAAAACTCCATGCAATGCTGGGCCACACAAGATATTATAGGAAATTCATCAAATCATATGCGCATATCATTGTTCCGATGGAGAGATTACTAAAGAAGGATGTGAGGGTTTGTTGGGACAATGATTGCCAGAAGATTTTTGATGTATTCAAGGAAAAAATGGTCACAACACCTACTTTAGTGTTCCATGACTAGAAGAAGGAATTCCATGTACATGTAGACTCACCCTGTATAGGATTAGGAAATCTACTAACCCAACCAAGCGCATGTGATATTGACCATCTGATAGTGTTTGTGAGGAGGAAGTTATCGAAGGAAGAAAAAAAATATTCAACCACAGAGTGTGAAGGATTGGCGATGGTGTATGCACTCCAGAAGTTCAGACACTATTTGTTGGGTGCACAATTCAAACTATACATAGACCATTCTTCTTTGAAGTACCTAGTCAACAAGCCTATGTTGCAGGGGTGAGCATTTGTATATGGTTGTTTCTCTTTCAAGAATATGACTTTGAAGTAATTGTGAAGGAAGGGAAGTTAAATTCTTAATCTGATCACCTCCCACAGATTGAGAATGGTGGCGAACCTACAAATCTAGAGGAAGGATTGCCAAATGAGAAATTCTTTCCTATGCCCATTGCAGATGAACATTTTGTAGACATAATCCAATTCTTGTCTACAGGTACAACTCTTGAAGGGTATACGACACAACAAAAAAAAGAATTGGTGGTCAGGGCTGTAGATTTTTCTATCAATGTGGGGTACTTATATAAAATGGGATCGGATGAAGTGATATGTAGTTATGTCGCAAATTATGGACAACAAAGCATCCTCAATAAAGCACACGGAGGAGTTATGGGAGGACATTATGCAGGAAGAGAAGATACGTAGAAGATCCTATGAGAAGGACTATGGTGACCAACTGTGCATAAGGATTCTAAGGAGTATTGTAGGGCATGCGATGTCTATAAGAGAATGGAGAGGTCGTTGCGAAGGGATGAATTTCCTTTGAACCCACAGATTTTGTTACAAGTGTTTTATAAATGGCCAATATACATCGTGGGACCAAATCAGCCACAAGGAAAAATTATCGGAGCAAGATACATTATTAGAGTGACTGAATACTTGACTAGGTGGGTTGAGGCGCAACCCATGAAGGATTGTAGTGCGGCTACTGATGTAAAGTTTATTTTTGAATACATATTGTCTCGATTTTTTTGCCCTGAAATTTTGATGAGCGATAGGGGTTTGTACTTCTTAATCAAAATGATTGTTGCCTTGCTTGAGGAGTTCCAAGTGTATCATTAGAAAAGTACATTGTATCATCCTCAAGAAAACAAAATGGTGGAAGCCTTTGATAATATTCTGTAGAATGATTTAATGAAGATTTTTAATTCCAAAAGGAATGATTGGGTTGTGTGCATACTAGCTGTTCTATGGGCGTATAGAACTACTTGTAAAAAATTTACTCAAGAAATAACGTTTAAATTGGTTTATGGAAAAGAAGTTATGATGTCGATGGAGTACATAGTGCCAAGTTTGCGGATTGTTGGAGTTATAGACATGGACGATCGAGATAACACAGAAGAATACCTCACACAGATAGTTGAATTGGAAGAATATTAGTTCTTGGCTAGTTTTCATCAATAGGTGCAGAAGGATCATGAAAAGGCATTGCATGATCACCTTACAAAGTAGCACACCTTTAAGAGTGAGGATCTGTTATTGTTGTATGATAGTAAGTTTACAAAGTTTCCATGAAAATTTCAAATGCACTGTCTAGGGCCATATATTGTTAAGGAGATTACGGATGGTGGTGCAGTTCAGCTCGTGAAGCTAAACGGGGAGCTGTTTCTAGGAATGGTCAATGGGATTTGGATAATGTTGTATAGGGGTGACCCTGCCCCTACACAATGACTATATGGATGCAGGATAGTCTTAGTACTCCAGGAAGTTGCAAGGGAGTATGAGACTATAAACTACACTGCCAGAAGGATAGTTCAGTGAAGTGAATGGGCTCTGTGACGAATCAAGGGAAGGCATGGAGGAGAACTTCGATGAAGGAGCTTCACTAGAATGGTGGGTCCCACGTAATCTAGCCAAAAATTGACCATTGGAAGCACTATAGATGATTGGATAGTGATTTTTCCATTAAAGGGAGTGAGGGGGAAGCATTTAAGATCCATATATTTGGATTAATGACAATAATTTGGAGGGAATGGATGGATTTGAATGCAAATTGGGCTATAAATAAAACATCCTACTCCACATTCGAACACTATGCTCCTTGAGATTTTTCCTTGAGATTTTTCACTTTAGCTTGCACCAAAATAATTGTTGTATGTGTGCAGATGATTGAGAAATACTTAAAGAGAAGATTTCATAGCTAGGATTCACAAATTTAACTGATTGGCAGCATGAAATATTCCTCGAGAGAATGAATGCAACCCAACTTGAGCATGAGCCAGTCCAACCTGTGCCCACCAATTTTCCTACTACATTTTCTATGTCACTGAGACTTAAACCATTCTCTTCCACAATAGGAGAAAGAAGCAGAAGAATCCCCAACAAGCATCTGTGCAGCAATCGCTACACAAAAATCCATCAGAGGTTAGACGAAAGGGTAAAATGGATAGAACCAAGTAGCTGACGGAACCTTTGGACCTAGATGAGGAAGAACTAACCATTGGAACTGCGGAGATTGATGCAGAGGAAGCTGAGCTGATAACATGGCTACCATCGAGGAAATCTATGGGCAAGGTTCCTAGAGACCCAAATTCAGCAAAGTTCATGGTCTCTACACCATTGCTGCTAGAAAATTTACCTTTTGAGGGCAATCTTCTGGCCCAAATACCATACTTGAAAATGGAGGACTGGGACTTCGGGCATCACGTGAAGTTCCCACATCTGTAATCGACCAAATACCTGAAGAAGGTGTATTATGAAGAATCAAAGGTTACACAACTTGAGCTAATGAAATGGGTGACTAGAGTTAGGTTCGCGGGGCTGCTCAATATGTTGTGGGTGTCGCATTTAACACTAGTTCATGATGGGTGGTTGTGGTTGGGAGGGCCCTTCCTAATCAGGGATATTCTAATTCACTAGATAATACTCTTGTCATATCAAAGAATAGACCCAGTGGATGCTTTCATAGGAAAAACGCAGGAGAAGAGGTTAGCAAACCAAATGAAGAGCGACTTCGGGTTGGTGAAGAAGTCACATGGTTATGTAATCATTTCCATCTCAAATGGAATAGTTTCATTCACAGCACAAATTTTGGTTAGGAAGATCATGAGGAAATGTTTCGTTGATGAAGTGTTAGTGCCAGTCGTATCTCTAGCTATGTAGTTCACCAAGGGAGTCCCATATAATTTGGCTAAATACTTATGTCATGAGTTTTTGGAAGACTGTCAAGAGGCCCAAGATGAGGGCAAAGAATTTCATTATGCTTAGCTACTTTTGTTGATCGCGCTGGTGGCATGGAGGACACTAGAAGAAAGCTAGTTCCCCCACCATGATCCAGGTCTCTGCGAGGCCGCACAGTTCACCTCGATGTGGGCGACCAAGGACCCCGAGCGTGTCATGGAGACTAAAATATTTTGGGTCTTGTTTGAATCAGAGTTGAGGATGGTGAATAACCACCAGGCATAGTTATCACCAAGTTTTCATGCGTAGTGTACCAATGTTGCTGGTTTCAAGGCAGATTTTCATAAAATGCATATTTGCATGAAGAAATGTGCCACAGGAACATGGCACAAGTTTCCATAGCTTGTCACCAAGATGACATTATGCGGGTCATTAGTAAATGGTCAAGTGACTAGCTCATCCCATTGGATTTCGGTGCAGTAAGAAGTAATGTTGTTGAAGGTGAAGCAAAGAAAACTAGATTTGTGACAACAACAATGAAAGAGAAGAAGAAGGAAGCACAAAAGGCTTCCACAAAGGAAAATGCCATGGAAAAAGAAAATACTATGCAACACAAGGAGGCTTCTACAAAGGAGAAAGAAGCAACAAAAGAGAAGGTCTCTGCCAAAGAGATAGAAGTGCCAAAGGAGAAAGTTGCCACCAAGTCCCAGGCCACTATAGACCTTGGTGAATATGAGACAGAGCACACTAATGAAGAGGTTGAAACAAAGGGTGAACTGGAAGGGGGGGGCAACCTTGGAGTTCCCCTTCATTATCCAAAAGAGGAAGAAGTGGAGTTCCACAGGGCTACACAAGAAGTTGAAATATGACGTCTGCAAGCACGACCACTTTGATCCTCATGGAGGGGGACCTAGACGAGATCACTGATGTGGTTTGCGATGCAATGGAGAAAAATTAGGGGCACGTTGAGGACGAGTACCATCAAATATTGGACAAGGTGTAGTTGGGCCTGAATGAATTCCAGGTCTAGGCAGGCATTATTCAAGTGAGCATTGAATAGGTGAGCCTGAAACAAGAGAGCCCAACACAAGCGAGCCTTAAATAATCGAATAGTTCAGCCTTAGCAGCATAACTCATCATGCACCTCTACATAGTGCAAGTACCAGAGGGGTCACTACACATTGAGACATTAGAAGATAGGGTGCACCTCTTGCACATGAAGGATTTGAGTCTGAACCTTGTGGCGCTCCCTATTCAGAAGCTACACGGGCTACATCAAGGGCTATCAGATGAGCTCAGGGATTGGGAACAACGCACACTGCTAGTAATCAATGAAGAGAAAACCAACAAACAATATATGGTCAAGGAAAAGGTGCAATCTCTTAAGGAACGTGAATAAATTATTGTGCGTAGTCAGTAGCTAGAAGCAACAATAGTGTTATATATTATTCTTGAATGTGTATGAAAAGAAACTACTTTAGGATGTGGATAACAAACAACCCTAACAATAAAAATGGTTATTAAATAGTGTAGATCTATAGCAAATGATAGAAACAAAATGTGCCAAAGCCTTGATCTATGCAACACAAATATTTAAACAACAAAATGGAATAGTAAAGTAAGTGCAAATAACTCCAATAATCCAATGGAAACTAAGTATATAAAGAATATATTTTATTAGAAAACATCTATGAAGGGAACAAATAATGTTACCAGTCCCCCTCTATTGGATGGGTTCTTGGTTATCCTCAATGTGTTTAGATTTTTGTGGAGTCTCTCTCCTCTATAATGTGTAAAACCCAACAAACAAAATGTTTGAACTCAATGAGAACTCAAATGAAAAAGAAAATGGTGTGCAACAATGATAATAATCGGAGTTACAACAGTGAGTGCAACAATGAAAATAATCAAAAGTGAAGAATGAATGTAAAACCCATCTACTTATAACAAAATATTAGGTTATCCTCAAAAAAAGAGTAATAATAAAATATTATTAACCCCATTTTAGAATTAACCCTTTGGAATATTTTATTATATTTGGTTTGGAGGGAAAAAATATTTAACCTTTTATTTAGAGATAATAAATAAATAAATGATTTAATTATCATCTCAAGAAATATGCTTAAGAAATAATAAACAAATAATTATTTATTTAATTATTCCTAAGGGATTAAATCAAGCTTGACAAGGGATAATAAGTAATTAGTGATTAATTAATTATTCCTAGAGAAAAATAAGATAATTAATCATTTATCTATTAATTTCTCATAATTGGGTCAAATGTGACAAGGAATATTAATTTAGCAATGGTTTAACTAATTATTCTTATAAGATAATTAAATAAATGATGATTTATTTCATTATTCTTCACGGGTTTAACTATAAATGACTTAACAAATGTGGTTTATTAAGTAATTTCTCACATTGAAAGTAATTTTACTATCATAAAATTGGGCTTACATGGTGTACTTCCATCCATCTAGTAAATTATGGCTAGATGATCAATTTTTTGTGAAAATTGATTGACCCCCAACGTATGAGTGTTAGGAGAAAAATGTATGATCGAAGTACATTGTAAAGACACAGTCACTAGACAATGAAGTGGAGTCAGAGAGAGAGAGAGAGAGAGAGAGAGAGAGAGACCAATGGAGCTGAAGCGAAAGAGGATAGTGAGAGAGGGGGCAAGACCAATGCAATTCTCCTTTTATGTTGTGGTACTAGATCTTAGTGACCCGGAGGAGGCATACCTATACCCATAGACATAACTTAGTACAAAAATAATGATGCATCCAAAAACATGAAACTAAGCAATAAAATACATGTTGAATGGTACATGACATGGTGGCACAAATGAGCCAGAAATAATACAATGTGTTGCATATACATAATGTGCCTGGAAAAAACACAATCCAAGACTAAATACAATGACATCTGACTACGTGAGATATAATGGTCCTTCCCTCAAAAAATGGGTGGGAAGGAGGGTAGAACAACCAAAGAAGCCCTACTGAATGGGAATGGGCTCTACAAAACTGAATGGATCATCTGAAGGAAACGTGCATGCTATGAACACTACAAGCAGTAGGAACTGAACCTGTCAAATATGTGGAACTATATCTGAGGCTGTAGCATAATTGGAAGGCATCTGGTCATGTGTCATGTTACCTAAAGGGCCACCTCTGCATAAGGTCTGAAACATCTCACACACACCCGGGAATCACTCGTATAATATTCTACATCTTTGTACCATCATGTTTATGAATCATGAACATGAAACAATCAAGTCAACTGGAAATGATGATTCCCTTTGATTGATGTGAGCATCGAACAAGAGCAGAAGCTGGAAAAAGATACACTACCCTCTCGATCATTCTTCCAGAATAAATGTGCCTGATGTCAACAGAATAAGGCCCGCCATAGGTGAGGCAATGAGGATCCTCAACTAAGGCATGAGGGGAAATAGTAATGTGATTGATGGACTAACACCAAGGACAATGGGTAAAATGTGATTGAGGGACAAACCTACGACTTCCCTTATTAGAGCATAAAGTGCATGGTTGACTTGGCAACTACTGGGTCGACTTCGGAGGGGATGGTGGACAATATGAGTGAAGGCCAAAATGGGAAACATGAAGTGAACGGTATGCAAAGATGGAAGGAATGTTGTGACATGATATAATGGGATGCGAAACAATCTCCATGTATGAAAAGGTGACTCATCGCAGATGCTTTGAACGAGGGTGATTTGATGACTCTGCCACACAGAATAGGCCTAGTGGGGACCATTAAAACATGAGAAAATGTTGGTTTCTCATCATGGAAATCAACATGTGAGATGAAAAGCACCAAGGGAAGGTCATCGCCAATGTAAAAGCATCGCATATCGAGAAATTCAATTTTTAGAGGCGACAAATTGGCCCTTCTTGGAAAAATGGCTTCCTAGTGAAGTGTCAAATCATCAAAAACTAAGAGAGGCACATTATAGTACTTGATGAGAGATTTATAAAGGTACTGATGGTTTTTCAAACTAAGCTATGGTTTGGTCACAATGGGTGACATAAAAAATGTCGATTTTTCTCTAAAAGGATGTTTTCCCTCCAATTGAATTCATTTTCACATTGAGATTTGGTGAATTTGGAGAGGAGGAAAAAGCCCTAAATCTTGTGGAGATCACAGTGAACAAACTGGCCATCAAAATTGGGATTTGCAACTTTCAGGAAAGTGGACTTACTTGTCTAAAGATGGCCTTAATGCTTCTTAGAATGACGGTTCCTGGTGAAGAATTAAGGGAAGAGGAAAATGAGAACGAACTACTATAGGAGGTCAAGAATCATCATCACCTACTAATTCAAACATGGGGACTATGTGGTAAAGGTGCTATGACATAAAGTAGAATATTCTAAGATATGGTATCAAATCTATGATATGGGATGTGAATATGGCTCACCAAAGAGGCCAGTAGGACAAACTATCCAAGGAATGGGAGGATAATTGACCATACCTAGATCTAGCAAGATTTGGGCTAAGACCTATGTTAATCAATTAAGAAGATGGCCAGGGGAAAACCATCATGCCCCCAAGCATGGGATACTACCCACAATCATTTGTGATAGACGAGACTGATCTAGTATGCAAAGGTGGGAATGATGCCCCCTAGAAAAAGGAGTTTGTGGAGCGCCATTGTGTTCTGAGTGCTTGAAAAATGGATTCAAGCATCTCATCCCAACTTGGCACAAAATCCTCCAAAGTACGACAAGGAGATGTAGGGACCTATGTGCCACCCAGTATGTTATGGGCGTATAGGATGTATTTAGAGTGGTAGACTCCAAACAAATTTATGTTTGATGTGATACATAATGTGATTATTCATCTTTTATATGAATATGATGGTTCACCATCTATTGTGTTTATGGTTGTCTTATGTGGTATACATGTGATAAATGCCAATCTAGAATGTTGTTTGCAATGGTATCTACAAATTTATTTTGGGTTATAGAAATAATCTAAAATTAATGCTTTCAAATTCATGTACCAACAACTAAACTCGTAGAAATTTTCTAAATAGGACTTGATTATGCACATGATAAACATCATTCAATTCGATGACAAGAAACAACAAATCTAAACAAACATGAAGATGGAGGATGTGATGACCAAAGGAATTGACTAACAAACCTATCACTACTTCGTATTCACCTAGTTATTGGTGGAAGATCCAATTCACATGCCGTTCGAATGGACTAATGTATGCAAATGAGTGAAAATGACCCAGGCCACCACGGCTAGATTCCTGGAGAAGTGACTTGCATCGTTGACATAACCAATATACGGTGTGGATAATGGATCCATCTGAAAGGTGCAAAACACAACAGATGAGGTGATGCAACCTAACTAACTACATGACAGAAATAAAGACACACAAATAAATGGGATATGCTATGAATGAAATTTCTTGAGGTAGACTGCATGGAGAGGATTACGAAGGAGGTGGCCTTCAAAATCCTCAAGAAGAGATGCCCCCTTGCCTATGTGCAAGGGTAATTAGGGGTAGACTTAGCTTCCAGTGTTTCCTTATTAGAATGGAAGATGAGCGAATGGAAGGAAGATTGGCTACATGATACAATAGAAGTTACTTGGTGCATCATCATGAGAAATAAGGTTCACATACACATCATCTGGAATGGTAGACGATGATCTAGTAGATGGAAAATCTACCAATGTTTAGACCTAGGTTTCCAATGAAGGAGGTTTGATAGAAGCACGTGCAAAAACCTCGGAGAGGTTTTCTTGCGAGGAACTCAAGGATGATAACATGTAAAGGATATGGATCATGGAGTCCATCATCACGACATCGAGGGGAGGGATCACGATAATGAGACCATATTCCCTCTGTTCTAGTGTACTAGTGGTACCAAAATCCACATGTAGAGGAGTAGGTGAACCACTACGAGTGGCCTTGAAGTCACAAAGCACTTGAAGGAAATCAAGAAATTCATCAAGATGAGGGAAACAATGGGAATAGTGACCATAATGATCACACAAGGCACAAGGGTGATTTGTATGCAATATTTTGAGTTTCTTGGTTGGTCCCAATAAGGTAACTTGGACCTTAGGGATATTAGTCTCATGGAATTTTCATGAACTAAAGGTTTCAGACGAGGAAGTTCATGAACATTATTGGTGGCATGCCCAACAACCTTGCACACAACACATGAAGGTGTGGGATTTAGAGCTATGGGAGTTGAAGTTGGTTGTGGAGCCTTGTCCTTAGGTTCTTTCTTCTTGGCTTTGCCCCCTAGTTCAGATGCTTTCACAAGAGGAGTGTGTTCCTATTGAGGTTGCAGTGGAATTGGAGCAGTAATAGGGGTCATAGGGACTAGTTGAACCGAGGTCAAATCATGGTATGATTTGAGTTGACTGGGCAGAGTGCTCGCTAGGGGCTCAATGTACCACACTAGGATCCCCAAATTCATATTAGGGAGAGTCAACGAACTCATGATAGGGACAGAAAAGATTCCAGGAGGAGGAAGAAAGAAATGTATATGTCCTACAAGATAATGTCCTCACAGAACAACTCTTGGATGGTTAAGACCTAGAGGAATAGTTCTTAATGGGAACAAAGGAGAGGCACCCACAAAAGGAGGAGTTCTGAGGGGGGTGGATTCAGATGGCTCAGCTAAGATGGTGACCCTGGGATGTTGAGGAGCTAGTCATTGATCAGATGTACCAAATTTCTTTTGAGCAACCCATGATACTTGTAACATGCAAACACTCAAAGAGATAGGCTGAGAGATAAGAGGGGGAGGACCAGGGAAAGCACCCAACAATGAGGAATATTTGTAGAATCCAGGTGAAACATTGATGAGAGGGGTGGCAGGCCTCTTTCTAGACATTGACAAGATAATAGTCTCAGGGGAGATCGAGGATGATAGCTCGTAGCATGTCAACTGATCGATAGTGATGATCTTCCCTTCATGGTGGGAAGACATCTTGTGGAAAACTATAGACGTGATGACTGACATGGTATAAGCGTAACTATGACCCAAGAGAATGTTGTAATCTAGAAGGGAATCACTAACCTCAATGTCTACATGAATAATGTTTCTCGCAAGAGTCACTGGAAAATTACAATACATGCCGAGAGGCTAGGAGGAGTGACTGTCCCAAGCATTCAAGGTGATGGAGGATGGGGACAGTTCAAGTGACTTGAGTTTCTTCCAAATGGTAGAGGACATCATGCAAGTGGATGTACCTACATCAATAATGCATCAGGAGATGATGGAATTATGGACTCTGACTGGTATCTGGAAAGAAACGGAGGGAGGTAACGTAGGATGTTCTGACATATCAATATGAAATACAATAAAATGATCATCTGAAGGATATACTATGCCCAAATCAGTTAGTAGATCTATCTTTTGAGATGGGCATGACTGGAGCACCTCCAACATCAACATGGCAGCAAGTGATTGTGCTAAGTCGTCTACTATATTGTATGTATGAGAAGCTCGGTTAGAAGTTGCATTATAGCATAACGGTCCCTTGGGGATCTTGGGAATTTGTTACAGATCCATTTCGTCACATCATTCCCATCATTTATATTAGTACCAATAGGGCTCATTAAACCCTAATTCAGTTGCTACATTTGCTAGACAAGTCACCACTTTGAATACCTCCTTCCCTGAGCATTTCTTGGCTTGAAGCCCTCCATAATTGCCTCCTTGAGGGACTAGCGCAACCTTGGTCAAGGGTAAGTGAACTTCAGTGCAGGTAGGCCCATGTCAGGGTTCTTTCCATAGAACTTACGCCCACTTTAAGCTATGTTGGGCAAGTTTGAGCTAAATCATCATAAGTTTCTGGGAATATTCTTATCTTTTGGAGCCATCTAGAAGATTCCCACACTTATCATCTCCTATGAGCTCGAAATTTGATAGGGAATGAGTTAAGTAACCTCCTACCCTCTCATCCCTTCCTCCATGGAATATAACTCTAAGTTTGGAAGGCCATTCAATACCCTCATTTATGACCAAACCTCCTCCATTTTCCTATAAATTGAGCACTCATATACGTGAAGAGGGTTTGGACTTTGAGAATTTGTAAGGAGACACTATTGGTGTTAGAATTGAGATTATAAGAAAGTATTGTTATGATGTCAGACTACTATGCTATTGATGTGATGTTGGTTGGAACCCAAGTTAGAAGAGTGGTTGTTGACACCTAATCATCAGGATTGGGTGAATAAGTGTAACTGATGTAAATAAATAATAAGAAATATGAATAGTCACTGGGAGATGAAGTGAACAGTCTCTCCCTCATGTATATAATAAAGATCAACCTGAATGAATACATGTGAATTGATTTGGAGGAGTTACTACCTAGCCTGACATGGTATTAGATCCAGCTCCCAAGATTAGTTTTTGTGTAACTCCTAGTGTCAATTTCTACCTATGTTCTGCCCATTTTGCAGAATTCACACCTGCCCATCTAACCGAATTCAGTTTCCCATATATACACTACCCCTTGCTCTAATGCACAACCAGCTCTCATATAATCTGTGGTATGAAGCCTACTCCACCTGCTATTCACCATTATTCTCGCTGCTCCTTGTACTTTGTTGAAATGCTATCAATGAATTTCATAAAAATCTGAACGTTTCTCTCTCCCTCACAACGTTGCTCCCTCAATTTCAATGAATTTCAAAAATATCTGAATGCTGCTCTCTCCCTCACCATGTTGCTCCCTCCATTTCAATGAATTGCATAAACATTTGAACACTACTAACTTTGTTTTTGACATAACGCTCACCCCGTAACTCTGGCTAGTTTACACCCCAGCCTCAACATCCAGTTTCTTCTGAGCATCCATGGCCGAGTCCGCCTTAGACTGCTTCATCGTGGACTAAATGAACTATGTTGTAGGAAATAGGGGTGCACACCTGAGTACTGATCAAAGTGACTCGTTCTGGTAAGCAGCCGCAGGGGATGGAAGCGTTAATATGCGATTTCACTACCAAAACTCGTAGCCCTAAAGCTTGCATGACTAACTGAGAATATCCAGTGCAGGTGACATCTATATATGAATTAGTTCTGCTCTAGGCACGCATTACTTCTGCTAATATATTTATATGTACAAGCAATCATAACAAACGTATTTCTTTTTCTTTAGTGTTTTTGGCCTCTTGATTTGCATCCCCAGAAGAATTGAAGATTGAGAGATAGAAAAAGAAAGAGATGTAATTTTCAATAAAAAAAAAAGTATGCAATCAAGGTGTAAAGCATAGGATTTGAGCTTTCATGCAAGTTTTGGTATCTTTGTACTAGTGGGATGATATTGCCTATTATATTTCTCTTGAATTGCAACCATATTGTAATACTAAAAAAAAGTGGTGATATTCTATATGGATAGAATATAGTTTTTCTCTTTGTATATTAAATCAATTTCTTATGGAAGAATAAGGCTGTCTTATTTTGAAGCACATTTTTCCAGCATTTTTTTTTTTTACAGTATGCATTCAATCATATCTATTGTGGGAATAGTTCTCACTAGCAAGGAGAACTATCCTGAGTGGTCCTGGATGATAAAACACACCCTCATTTTCAATGAGTTGTGGAAAGGAGTGCATACTGGAGAAGAAGACAAAGAGCCAGAATAGCGTACCTCAGACAAAGAGTTCACCATTTTGGAAAATAAGAACAACAAAGCCTAGAGCTCTATGACTCACATTTTTCACTTGAAGTTGTTCAAATCATGATTAAACTCTTCACTCTTAAATTGCAAAATAATGATCCTCTTGCTCTTGCATCCGAAGTAAAATCTATAATGCATGATATCAAAGCCACTAAGGTTGAATTGTATATTCCTCTTATCACTTTTCTCAAGGCACTTTATCCTACTTACTCCAATTATCTTGAGTCATTGAAAGCAAATGGAAATATCAAAGATATTACCTTTGACTCTCTTGTGAAAAAATTTAATGAAAGAGAGAAAGCTTTTGGAAAGAAGACAACCCCTAAATATTCTAAAGAGGCTTTGTGCCTTGCTCATAAATAAAAGAATCCTACTCAATATTCTTCCAGAGGAAGAGGTGGTTGAAGAGGAAGAGGAAGATATTTCATAGGCATGGGGGTAGACACTCTCAAGGAGAAAAGTTAGACTTGCACTGCATACACTGCAAAAGAAATGGATCACATGATGCCTCTACATGCAAGTTACCTTGGGAGAAGAAACCAACAAAAAGGTAAAACTAATGACACAGAAAAAGGTAAAGCACCTGAATCCACTCATTATGTGGTGGCACAATGTAATATTGGAGTAAATGAAAACTTATTTAATGCTTCACTTGCTTGGAAAAATGATTGGTTTCTTGATTTAGGAGAAAATTGCCACATGACTCATAGAAAATATTTTTTTGAAGAATTTACTGACAATGTTGATGGAGCAGTATACTTTGCAGACCAATAAAAAATCAAGCCATTAGGGCTTGGCACAATCAGGATCAAACTGCCTGTTCTTCCAAACTTCCTTCTACATCATGTTCTATATCTCCCATAGCTAAAGAGAAACTTGCTTTCCTTGGTCCACATCTACCAGCAAGGTCACTCCATTCATATGTTTGATGGAAAGCTTGAGGTGAGAAAAGCATCTGACCACTCACTTGTCATGAACGAAATAGAAGAAGAAAGGCTTCTCAAACTGCAAGGTACCTCTGCTCGTGCACAACATTTCTCATACAATTCTCATTATGAAGAAGGTACACTTCCATCAAGTTTATTAGGGCATGCTAGATTTGGACATTTTAACTATGACAACCTCCACTTGTTAAAGAAAAATGGTGTTTCGGGTTTGCCTACAATTCCTAGGAAACATAAGCAATGTGATGCTTGCATTCTAGGAAAGCATAGAAAATAGTATTTTCATGATTCACATTCAAGAGCACATAGAAAACTTGAACTCATTCATTCAGATTTATGTGGTCCAATGCCTGTTCCTT
>APFE031489563.1:0-16708 GCA_000404065.3 Pinus taeda
CCCATTTATGGCACTTTATGGGTATTAGCCACCATCCATCACATCATATTTAAGAGAAAATTCTAAGGTTCAGGCAGTAGAACATCACATCAAACATCAACAACAAGTCCTCCAACTCTTAAAGGATAACCTCATGTTGGCACAAAATAGAATGAAACAACAGGAAAAACAACATCGCAGTGAAAGAAGTATTGATGTAGGTGATTGGGTATTCCTACAGCTACAACCATATAAGCAAAAGTCCCTCAACCACCAAAGTATTATGGTCCATACAAGGTGTTGCAAAAGATTGATACTATGGCATACAAATTGGAGCCTCCTGCAGCTTCTCGATTGCACCCACTTTTCCATGTTTCATGTTTAAAGAAGGTTATAGGCGACAAGCTCCCAGTTCAAACAATATTTCCAGAACTTGACGAGGAAGGAAAAATTATATTGGAACTAGAGGAAGTCACAGAAACAAGAACTCGACAGCTACGAAATCGATCAATTTTGGAGTATCTTATCAAGTGGAAGAACTTATCCACTGAAGATTCCACATGGGAGGATTAGAATTTTATACAGAAGTATCCAGAACTACTCAAGCGTTGAGGGTAACACTTTTTTGAAGGAGAGGGGCATGTTGGGTCCCTATAATACTAGTGACTACCCCATTACTATTGTAGTTATACCCCTTATTAATATCGTTGTACCCCTATTGTCCCTCTATTTTTATTACTATCCCCAATAGAATCCCTCTATTGTTATTTTTGTGGCTTTATATTATTATTGTTAGGTCGGCTGGGTTATATTGTGACTCCTTAGACTCCTATATAGAAAGGAGGTTTTGTCATTTGAATCATCCAAGAATTGTTCATTTATGTAATGTAAAGGAGGTTTCCCCCTCAAAGAGGCTAAATTGTAAGGCATTGAACTATCTTTTCTATCTTTCTTGAAGTTGGTTTCATAACATAAAATATCTACTTATGACATAAACAACCCAACATTGTAATAAATTATAGCCATATGTCATACAACAGTCGAATAATTTATAAACTTCTAATTCTCATTGGCCAATAAGATTTAGGCTTGCTGGTCAAATATGGTATTAATGATTTGAATAATTTAATGAAATTAATAGAGTTCTATATTGGGTAGGCTTTGTAAAATGCTTGTGTGTGTTGTATTTTTTTTAATTAAACCTACAACATCATGTCACTAGCAAGTATACATCACTTCACTATCTAGTACTCCGCCCAATCACCCAAGAAAACCTCATTTGAATAACAAATCAAAATACTTATTATTTAATACCAAATATTTATACGAAATCAAAATTTAATACTTTTTTTTCCACATTTTCAAATAAATTTAATTATAAAAATATAAAAAAAATTCTAATAACATTTTAAATCCTTAAAAGCCAATTCCATTTAAACATCACACAACATAAATAAAATATTATAAAAACATTACTTTGATTTTGATAAAAAGACATCATTAAAAGAATGACACTATCCTCTCACATCTAAACTCTACAAGAGAGATCTCATAGTTCTTAAATCTATCATTTTCATGATAAAATTTGCGTCATTGTCTTTTTCAAACAACCAAATTTAATTTTATTACAAAGTTTAGAATATAGCATAAAAAGTTATAATTTAATAAGATTAATATAATAGTATAATCTAACATATGGTTTATGGTTTTAGGGTGGTAGGTGTGGGGATCATATTTGATTCTATTGGAAAATGTAGAAAATTTTGTAGATTCATAAGCTCATGCAATGTACTAAAACAAGAGACAAGAAACTAATTCTACTATCAACTAGTGGAAGCCAATTGATCGATGAAAAAAATAATCGACAAGAGGAAGATAATAAAATACACATAACACAATAAATATCCGGGGAAAGCCACACCTGAAAACCCCACTATTATGTATTTCATATATCATAAATCCAAGATGATAATAAGATGCTTGTTCTCTCAAGAACAACCCCAACACTCAGTAAAATCAATCTCCAACTCACAAGAAAACTCTTGGCCAGCACTTAGCCAGTTCTACAACCCTCCAAGTCCCTATTTCCTTGCACAATTCCTATGGTTGATTAGGCCATATTAATAGAAGGCCAGTGCATCCAAAACTACGCAATCCCTTCAAGGTTCAGTTCCTAATTGCATGCATGATCTATACAACTCAGTAAATCATATAAATGATGGTACACTCTCCCTCCACTCTAGTCTCAACTGGTCCTTTCTCTGAATCGGCATGCATGAGTTTTTGATGAGGGAATCTTCAGTTAACTGGAGTAGCACTAGTTAATGCATTAATGCACTAACTGATTGTTAACTCACTATTAGTTCCTCAAATAGTTTGGAACTAATTTAACTAGACTTAACTCAGTAAACTGAGTTAACTAATTAAAACTCATACTTAGCTCATCCTGGACCCCTATAATATAGGGAGAACATATACATGACTTCAGAAAGAATTCCAACTCAAAATTCCTAATATAATTAAGTCAATTAAACTTAATTAACTATTTACAAGTTTCTATGAGAATAGAATTTGATTTTAATTCTTAGTTTTATTCAAGGACAAATTAAACTAGAATTTCTTGTTGCCATTTGTCAACAATCCCTCTCAACAAGAAAGAGATTATCAACTACCCTGATCCTATCTCTATGAAAATTTAATTTACATCATGACAATGCCTTTGTCAAAATGTCAGCATCTTGCTCCTCCGTGGGAATGTACTTTAACAACACAATCTGCCTCAATACACAATCTCTGAGATGACGATATCAGATATCAATATGCTTGGACTGATCATGAAAAACCAGATTTTCAGAGAGTTTAATAGAACTCTGATTATCATAGTAAATCACAGTTGGATCCATCTGCTGACAAAAAAAACCAACGAGGATCTTCCTCATCTAAATGGCCTCACATGTTACCTAACTTGAAACCATGTACTCTGCCTCTCCTGAACTTAGTGAAACCGATCTCTATTTCCTGTTGTACCAAGAAACTGTCACTGACTTATTACTAAAGATCCTTCCTGATGTGCTCTTCCTTTCAAATGGACTCCCTGCCCAATGATCATTGTTGAAACCTTGAAGCTTCACTACCTCTGTTCGTTTGTACCATAACCCATATTGAGAAGTGCCCCTGAGGTATCTCAACCCATGCTTTGTCGCCTTCCAATACATCTTGGTAGGCCTAACCATCGCTTGACTAAGTTAGTTAACTGCATAGCACATATCCAGTCATTTGTTCACGAAGTAGATGTGTGAACTCACAAGCGGCCTCTAAACAATATCTTCCACTACTTCCCCTAAAGTAGCATCCACATTCCTCCAATTACCTGCTAGAGGAATCTCCAGGGTTTTACTGCTTTCCATGCAGAATCTCCCGAGTATCTCATTGACATACTTTCCCTGAGACACAAATAACTCCCCATCTCCTTTCCATACCTCCATGCCAAGAAAGTAATGCATGAGCCCCATGTCCTTCATCTCAAACTCTCTTGCAAAGTCCTCTTTGCAATACTTGATAAACTAATCATCACCTATCAATATGAGATCATCAACATAAAATACAATGATCAACAACTTACCTTCCACCACTATGTGGTATAGGTTCGTATTCACTTCACTCTTCATGAATCCCAACCTGGTGAAGTAGCTATCTATCCTAGTGTACCAAACACAGGATGCTTGATTCATCCCATACAATGCTCACTTGAGTTGGCACACATGTGACTCATGGTCAAAGGTTTCAAAACCTTCAGGCTACTATATGCACACCTCTTCCTCAATCATGCCATTAAGGACGGTTGTCTTCACATCCATATGATGGATATTCTAACCCATATGTGCTGATTGTGCTAATATAGATCTGATTGATGAGTACCTTGTAACATGAGAAAACGTCTCATCATAGTCAACCCCCTCTATCTGTGAAAAGCCACCGGGCCACAAATATGGCCTTGTGCTTCTCCACACTACCATTTGCAGCTTTCCTTACCTTGTAAAGCCAACAGGAGCTCACCATTAACTTGTCCTCCGATCTCGGGACCACATCCCAAACATTGTTTTGAGCTCTGGAGTTATACTCATCCACCATGGCATCAACCCAAACCAACTTTTGCATTGTTTCCTGAAAGGAAGATGACTCTGTCACAACACATGTATCCATAAGGGCCATGTATCCAGTGTTCCTCTCAGGTGACCTACTTTGCCCGTGCTAAGAAGTGGGTGCTCCCACATTCTCTTGTGCATCATCCAACAATCTGTCAGCCTCTTTGGTGCACTTTCTTCCCTCTCTCGAAGACTCTTCCTGAGTGGATGTATCCATTCCTGAAACCTCTACATGTGGTTGCTCCACATCAATCTGAGGCTCCTCAACCTTAGGAGCTAAAACCTCCTCAACAACATTTAGCTCAAGCTCCCTCTCAAGGGAAACTTGCATGGCTTTCTCCTAATCGAATTTGACATCCATTCGAACCACTATCATTCGAGTGGTCAGCATGTACACCCGATAGTTGTGATGTGTATTAGTGTACCCAAAAAATATCCCCAACTTTACTATCAGCTCAAGCTTCTTCTGTGTATCTTTGGTCACATGGCAATATACCAATGACCCAAAAATGCTGAAGTGACCAACATCTAGCCTCTTACCGGAATAAGCCTCCTTTGATGTCTTCATCTTATGTATCTGATGTGGGCTACGGTTCTAAACATAAATTGTTGTGTTGCATGCTTCCACTCACAAGTGTAGTGGTAGGCCCTGATCATGCAACATTTCCCTCGGTGCCCTTACTATGCTTTTGTTCTTCCTCTCAGCCACCCCATTTTGTTGAGTGTTATGGGGTGTCGTCAATTCTTGTTTAATCCCTTCTACTACACAAAAGTTCTTAAACACATTTGAGACATAATCACCATTGTTGTCACTATGTAGAGCTTTAACCTTCTTGCCTGACTCTTTCTCCACCAATGCTTTGAAATAAGAAATTTTTTTGAAAGTTTGATGATTTATCTGCATCAAAAATATTGAGCATTTACGAGAATAGTCATCAACAAATATAACATAATACCTGTGTTTAGTCATGGATGCTGTCGAGAATGATCACACACATCTAAATGAACTCACTCTAGAATAGCCTCTTCTTGACTGTCTCTATCGTGAAAGGAAGACTTGGTTTATTTTCCCAAAGTACACCCCTTCCATGTATCAACTTGCTCAAGCATACCTTTCGAAAGACCGGTAGAGATCTGTTGCAATATCTTCAAAGCCCCATGATGATGCAAGTGGCCCAATCGCCTATGCCACAACTTGCCAATGTCTCGGCTCTTCATATTTTGTACTTTTGAACTCAAAGTAGCACACTCCTGTACCTCCAACTTATAAATATTCATTACCCAAATCCTTATCTTCTTTACCTAACCCATGGCTATGTGTTGAAGGAATGCCTTTCCTTTCGGGAAGATCACATCATATCCTCTGTCCTCAGGCATGACAATGGATACCAAGTTCTACTTTAGCCTAGGTACATACATAACATTCTTCAGGGTGAGTGGAGCCCCATGATTGCTCTGAAAAGTAATCGTGCCCAATCTAGTAACATTATACTTTTTGTCGTCACCCATCTCGATATGCATCTGGAGATCTTTCTCTTCCAAGTCACTGAATAACTCTTTGTCATCTTTTATGTGGAATGAAGCTCCATTGTCTAAGCATCATACACTTCCTACCATTGATGACACCATGCATGGAATGAGGGAAAAGTCCAATTCAAATTGAGAGGCCAAAGCCTCACTCAACGCTCCTCGTAAGGACTTTTTGTTGGACTTCTTGAGTGGAAAATTTGTAGCAAAACGTCTCATCTTATAACAATGAAAGCTTTTAACTTTCGTCATGTCTTTCTTCTTACCTCCATGATAATAATTTGATCTAGAATGGTAAGCTTTACCTTTCCCCTTCATCACCTTAATTGCTAAGGCACAATTCTCTTCATCATTAGTCTTTGATGAAGAGCCATCCTTGGTGTTCCTCCTAATCTCATCCTGCATCAAATATGACCATAGTCGTTGCCAATCTGGTAGCTTCTCTTGACCATTGACAGAGTCTTGATAACTATGGAAACTCTTTGGTTGTATAAGAAGAGAAATATTCACCATATCTTCCTCCACGACCGTGACTCCAACACTTGCAAATTCATCACAACATTAAGTGAACTTGGTCAACTATTTTGGAATAGTTTTGCCTTTCTCGATTTTGATTTTTTGAAGTTTGTCTTTTAGTGTGAACTTCCTTCGGTCACTATTGTTCTGAGACAATTTCGTCAATGTTTTCCACATAGCATGCGGAGTTTCCTTGCCATGGAGACTCGAGACAATGTGGTCTCAAACTCCCTCAAGAATTATCTGCCTTGCCTTCAACACACACTTCTTCCATTCAACCAAGTTTTGTGCATCAGTGGCTGTTGGCTTAGGAATTCCATGTTCAATAAATTCCTTCAAGCCATTATCCTCTAGCACAACCTCCATTCTATCTCTCCAGGCTATAAAATTCGAGCTGCCTTCCAAGGCATACTCGAGCCACAAACCGTAGAATGCCATCTGTCGATCCTGAAGTATGTATTGCAAATTCGACTTTCACCTGTAACCCAAAAACTAAAAACTTTGAAATCTCCTCTAGGATACTGTTATCAGCTCTGATACCATGTAGAAAATCTTGTAGATTCATAAACTCATGTAATGTACTAAAGCAAGAGACAAGAAACTACTTCTACTATCAACCAACGGAAGCTAATAGATCGATCAAAACAATAATCAACAAGAGGAAGATAATCAAATAAACATAACACAATAAATATCCAGGGAAAGCCACAACTCAAAACCCCACTATAATGTATTGCATATATCATAAATCAAAGATGATAATCCAATGCTTGTTCTATCAAAAACAATTCCAATGCTCAGTAAAATCAATCTTTAACTCACAAGCAAACTCTTGGCCAATGCTTAGCCAATTCTGTAGCCCTCCAAGTCCCTATTTCCTTGTGCAATTCCTATGGCTGATCAGCACATATTAATGGGAGGCTAGTGCATCCAAAACTACACAACCCCTTCAAGGTTCAGTTCCTGATTTCATGCATGATCTATACAACTCAGTAAATCATACAACTGATAGTACATTGTCCATGCACTCTAGTCTCAACTGGGTCTTTCTTAGAATCAACATGCATGAGTTTCTGATGAGGGAATCTTCAGTTAACTGGAGTAGCACTAGTTAATGCATTAGTGCACTAACTGATTGTTAACTCACTATTATCTCCTCAAACAGTTTGGAACTAATTTAACTGGACTTAACTCAGTAAACTGAGTTAACAAATTACAACTTATACTTAACTCATCCTCTACACCTAGAATATAGGGAGAACATATACATGACTTTAGAAAGATTTCCAACTCGAAATTTCTAAGTTAATTAAGTTAATTAAACTTAATTAGCTATTTACAAGTTGCTATGAGAATAGAATTCGATTTTAATTCAAAGACAAATTAAACTAGAATTTCTTGTTGCCATTTCTCAACAATTTTTTTTTTTTATATGTATGAATGGAACCTTGGCCACCTGACTAACAAACTACCAATATCAGAGAAGGCTGTGCCTCGCTTCAATGCTTAGAGATTGCTAAAAGAAAAGGAATCGCCCAAATTATTATAATTGGGGATTCACAAAATATAAGGGCTTTGGTGATTGATTGCAGACCCACAGATGTGCAAGTGACTACTATTCTAACCTAAATTGAGAGATTGTTCACTAAATTTAAGTCAATTTCATTGTTTCATGTTCTAAGAAGAATTAATAAAAAGGCTTATAGCTTGCCGAACTAAACTTGCAAAAAGAGGTAAGGTTTTTATGTTTGAACTCTCACTTCATCATTGAATCTCTCCCATTACAAATCTCATGGAAAATCAAACTTAGCTTATAGACCAAAATAGAGAAAAAGTTGTGATTAAACTTATTAATTAACAAATACATATATTTTGAATATATTTTTTTGAAATTTTTTTACATATAAATAAAAAAATTTGAAATCATCTGAAATAAAAGTTTTTTTATTAATGATTAATAAAAAAGCTTACAACTCTCCTCCAGTTTCATTCTCATTCTAATTTCTGTATAATCTCACACTCTCTTTTATTAATACAAATATATTGTTTAAGATTAAAAAGCATATAATGCTTGGTCAAAAAGATGGAGAAAACTTGTGAACCCAAGAGGCGAATGGAGCGGAGCATGTGGGGCGGATCAGGCTAGGGTTAGCAGTCCTGGCATGCAGAGCTGCAAGATAGTCTGAGCAAATCGAGGGCAGGAGACTGTGCAAGGAAATCGAAGCAGAGAGGGGCAGAAGCGTTTTTGCTTAGCGTCATGGTAGAACCTCGAACCTGCAAGCGCTGAGGGAAAAATGGAGAATCAGAAGGGGAGGGGAGAGATCCCCTCCTTTAAGAATATAGTTGCAGGAGAGGCAAGTGGTTCTGGAATCCGTAATGAGTCTAGGGAGAATAACAAGGAACCACCGGTGATGGTTAAACTGTGGCAATTGAAGACAGGTGGGAAATGCCTTCCAAGGGCAAACAAGAAGCTCAGATATGTAATACCCAACAATATGATGGAGGAGTATACCAATTATATGAAAGATCATGCCTTGATCTATAAATTTGTTGGGTATTGGCCAAATGAAAAAGAGCTATATAGATGGATCTATCAAAGATGGAAACCAAAGGGCCATATAGAACTAAAATTGGGCACAAAAGGATTTTTCACGGCAATATTTGCAAATCTAGAGGATAAGGAAAGGGTCTTTGAGGAAGGGCCATACTTCATGAATAATGCAGGCATGTTCATGAAATTCTGGGAGGAACGGTACAATCCTGACAATGAAAGGATGCTGGAAGCCCCAATTTGGGTCAGATTGTTTGGACTTCCAGTGGAATTTTGGAACCATGAAATTTTGGAAGGGATTGGCAACACTATTGGGGCATTTGTCAAGGTAGCTGACACAACAAGGAGAGGTAAGTTCACTTCTTATGCAAGAGTCTGTGTTTATACGAATATAGCTGAACCCCTTCCGGAACACATCGAGCTGGAATACCATGATTCGGTATGGAAGCAGCCACTAGACTATGAGCATATTCCTTTTAGTTGTCGACGCTGCCATGAATATGGCCGCTTAGCTAGGCAATGTCCCCTAAATAAGGATGAAGATTACATAAGGAAGCCAGAGGAACAGCATAAGGCAGCAAAAGGAAAGGGGGAGACAGAGAAAGATTTTCAACAGGTTATCAGGAAAAATAAGTCGATCAGAGAAGGAGCAAGAATGCAAATACAAACACAATCACCAAACATCGAAATTCAGAATAAGTTTAAAATCCTACAACAAAATAATGAAGAAGACGAAGAGAATATGGCTGAAGGTGAAGACTTAGAAAATGAACCTATGGATATTTTCCAGGAATCAGGAGAAAATAAGGTAGTACAAGGGGAAACGAGTAAACAAGAACCAGAGGAAGGGATAGAAACACAAAATAACCAGAGCCAAATGGAGATGGAACAACAGCAGGAAAACGAGGTAGAGGAGGAAATAATCATGAAGAAATTAATCCAGGAATGGAAGAACTTGGATGAAAGATTTATCCTAGATCAGCAAAAACAAATGTACAAGGAAGCCTTTCAAAAATTTAAAGAAAGGAATAAAGGGAATGTGGAGAATCAGGATGCCACTACAGGAGAACAGGGGAAAGAACAGTTGGGAATAGGCAGGTCTGGAAAAAGCAGTAGAAAAAGAGGAAGAAAAAGATTGAACGAAACGACCCAAACAGTTGGGGAAATTCTGATTAATTCTGGTAAAGTGATACCTCTCTCTGAGGTATTTTCCTTCCCTTCCAAAAAGTTTTAAATGATTATTGTCAGCTGGAACATTAGAGGGCTTAACAGTAAGGGTAAACTGAGATATATGAGGGAGAAACTGAAAAAAAGAAAAACCAAGTATAATGATTCTACAAGAAACTAAAATTACCATGCATCAGATGGAAGGTATTATTAAAAATAGCAAACTGCATTATGAAATCATGGGTCAAGATGCAATCGGCTCAGCTGGTGGCATTGCAATTCTCTGGAATCCAAATGATATAATTTTTGAGAATTGGACTAGCATGTCTAGAATCCTAAGAGGTCTAGGGAGAATAGCAGGTACAAAAGAGAAGGTATTAATTTCAGGTGTGTATGGTCCACATACTCCGGGAGATAGAGGAAATTTTCTTAAGAATCTACAAACAACCTGAAAACTGTATCTAGACATTGCCTGGATAGTAGGAGGTGATTTTAATATAATAAGGTCCCTCAAAGAAAAAAGGGGGGCATAAGGAGAGCAGACCAGAGTATGGAATTGTTTAGTGATACGATTGAAGGACTGAGACTAGTTGATATACCAACCATTAATGGGATTTTTACATGGAATAATAGGAGAGGGGGTAGGAACTAGATAGCTTCCAGATTGGATCATTTTTTAGTCTCTGAAACAATAATCAATAGAGATGTATTCATAGAAGCAAAGATCATGCCATCTCTTGGTTCCGATCACTGGCCAATTAGATTGCAAGTAGATATTAAGGCTAATCTCGGCAAAAAACCTTTCAGATTTGAATCCTTTTGGCTTAGACACCCTGACTTTGTAGGTAAGATGGAGGAATGGTGGCAGCAAAGCACAGCTTAAGGGAGAGGTAAAATGCATACCTTCCAACTCAAGCTAAAAGAGCTAAAAGAGCGGATAAAAAAGTGGAATAAGGAAGAATTTGGAAATATTTTGGAGGAAAAACAAAAATTGGAAACAGAAATGGAAGATATTCAGCAAAGGGTAATAAATGAAGGATGAACAGAGGAAAGCTCCGTAAAAGAAGGAATATTTCTAGGGAAACTGGAAGAAAGAAGGAAGCAGGAGGAATTGTTATGGAGGCAGAAGTCCAGGATCAAATGGCTCAGGGAAGGAGAGAGGAATACTAGATTTTTCCACCAAGCAATGGTTCACCATAGACAGAGAAACATAATACTTTCAATCAAGAATGAGAACGGGGAAAGGATTGTTGAGCAGGAAGGGATTGAAAGAGTGTTGATGGACTATCACAAAGGAATTCTAACTGAACCCCAATTGGATAGATCTGACGCGATCAGGAAAATATGTAGGGCCATCCCCAGTATGGTTACTGAGGACCAGAACAAAGCCTTAATGAGAGCAGCTAGTCTAGACGAGGTGGAGGAAGTAGTGATGAGTATGAAGAAAGGAATTGCCCCTGGTCCTGATGGCTTTACAGTTGATTTCTATCAAGCGGGGTGGCATTTCTTGGGTAAGGAAATTCTGGAACTAGTGGAGGAATCCCGGATGAACCAAAAGGTATGGAATGCTCTTAACTCTACATTTTTCTCTTTGATCCCTAACACTGATAATTCAGAGGATGCCAAGGGCTTTAGACCCATTGCCCTTTGTAATTTTATTTACAAGATAATTTCCTCTCTAATGGCTAAAAGGCTAAAGCCGTTGTTAAAGAAGTTAATATCCCCAGAACAAACTGGGTTTGTGGAAGGGCGCCAAATTCTAGATGGATTAGTAGTTACCCAAGAATTTATCGATTCTATGAAAACTAAGAAACAAAAAGGAATGATGATAAAACTAGATTTGTCAAAAGCCTACGACAGAGTTAGTTGGCAGTACTTAGAAGAAATCTTGAGAAGCTTTGGCTTTAGTAACAGATAGATAAGTTGGGTTCTCAGTTGTATATCAACCCCCAATTTCTCAATATTAGTTAATGGCACTCCTTCAAAGACCTTTAAGGCCTCCAGAGGAATAAGGCAAGGCGACCCCATATCGCCTTTCCTGTTCATTCTTGCTGCTGAAGGCCTGGGCAGGTACCTTAAGCAAGAAAGAATAGCTGGTAATATCAAAGGGCTCAAGTTGTGGGGTAATGATTTTCCTATAACCCATCAACAATTCGTTGATGACATTATGCTGTTCGGGGAACCAATTGTGAGGGAAGTGAGAAACCTGAAAAAGGCCCTTGACTTATTTGCGGAGGCTTCTAGCATGCAAATAAACAAGGACAAATCCTACACCTTCATATTTAATACAGTGGAGACAATGAAAAGGCACCTGACCAGCTTGCTTGGATTCAAAACAAGGAGACCTCCCAATGAAATACTTGGGTAATATCTTAGATTACAGTTCAAAAAGACTGAAGAATTGGCAGGGAATCCTTGACAAATTAACAAATAGAATGGAAAACTGGACCTTTCGAACCATAAATATTGCAGGAAGGATTGTTTTGGTTAAATCTGTATTACAAGCAATCCCTATATATCCCCTCTCGATTATGGCAGTACCTCAATGAGTCTGTATCAAGATCAGAGAAGTGCTAAGGAAATTCATTTGGGGAGGGTCTTCTAACCAGAAGAAGTGGGCTTTAGTTTCCTCGAAGCATTTGATAAAACACAAGGAGGAGGGAGGTGTGGGCCTAAGGGACCCGAGTAAGCTCAATAAAATTCTTGGTGCTAAACTGTGGTGGCGTTGGATGAGAGGGGGTAATGACCTATGGAAGCAAATTTGGAGGCACAAATACAATATGCCCTCGTCAACAGAGGAAATTTACCGCATACAGGAAACCCCGAGGGGATCGACTATATGGGAGTTATCCATTCAAAACCGCAACATAGTAAACAAAAACATCTTCTGGGAAATCAGAGCGGGAGAGGAAGCCAATTTTTGGGAAGAGAAGTGGCATCAACGGGAGAAAATGAACAGCATCCAAGGCATTCAGGATATTCAAAACAAAATCGGGAACAATCACAGGTATATTAAAGATTACTGGAAAGAAAACGAATTGGATGGGATCTGGCGGAAGTGGAAACCTTTGGAGGACTGGGACATTGAGACAAACCAGGAGCAACAGGAGGTTTTTTGGAAGGAAATTGAATCCCGGAAAGTTAAGGTGAGAACAGGGAAAGATATCATCAGATGGGGGAAGTCAACAAAGGAACTTTCACAGTCAGAGAAGCATACTATTTGACAGATCAGCAAGCCGCCTCGGAGAGAACCCAGGACTGGAAAATCTTTTGGGGAAAAAACTGGTGGCCGAAAATTACTATTTTTGCATGGTTGGTAGCCAATCATAAGATTCTGACTTGGAATAAGCTCCAGCAGAAAGGCTTCAATGGTCCCTCAAAATGCCACTTATGCAACAGATAGCCAAAAACGCAGGAACATTTATTAATCAATTGTGACTATACCAGAACTCTTTGGAGGGAAGAAGGGAGGCTATTCTGCAAACCTGGAAAGTATCTGAAAGAAACTAGAGAAATAATTTTCCTATGGCAGAATGAAAAATTCCAATGCAGAGTGGTGCGGAGAGCCTGGGACCTCATGGCAGGCTTCGTTCTTTGGATGGTGTCGAAGGAACGTAACCGAAGAATTTTTCAGAACAAAGGTAAAAATTCGGAAAATATATGGAAACGGGTTGTCAATCTCACCAGAGAAACGATATTGGTGGAAAGATGGGAGATGGAGGATTGGAAGGCTGATCAGGGTGAGGATCAAATCCTGAAAACGTTAAACCTAAATTACGAGATGGTCCACAACAAACAACCGGCGAGGATCAATACAAGGAATCAAAGCCAGGACAGGTTCGAATACCCCAAAGGTAATTTCGTTAAATTAAACTTTGACGGGGCTTCGAAAGGGAATCCAGGTAATGCTCGATTCGGAGGAATCTTTAGGGACAGCCAGCAGAATACCAGATGGATTTTTGCGGAGTGGGGAGGAGAAATGACTAATAACGAGGCTGAGCTATGGGCATTCCACCAAGGTCTTCAAATCGCACTACGTAACGGGTATAGAAACTTGGAGATTGAGGGGGATTCCCAAATAGTAATAGAAATATTGAAAAATATTAATAATGGTAGGAACTGGGAACAGTTCACCAGCAGCTGGCGAACAACTGGCATCGTTCAGGACATTGCAAAATTACTGAAGGGTGTGGACTACAAAATCTTCACCCATGTGAAAAGAAATGGGAATCATGCAGCAGATTTTCTTGCAAACTGGGGTTGTAAGGGCTGAGCTGGCAAGGTAGACAGCCTGTGGAGAACGATTCAAATTAACGGAGAATGGAAGGAGCTGGACAGTATTATAAATCATGACCATGACCAGGCCTCGAAGGATCATCATGAATAGGATTCACCCGCGAGTTGCAATACTCGTGCGAAAAACTGCGGATATGGGGAAATCGGTTCAGACAATAAATAAGTGTCAGAAAGGACCTGGGGGGGAGATCATTGATCACCATGCGAGATCAAATTGGGAAGGTGCGAAAACAGAGAGGAAAAATCCACCTCATAAAACTCCAATCATAGTTTCGAATCGACGGAGAGGAGGAAAGGACATGTCAGTGACCTTAAATGGAAATCAATCTAACAAGATTGTTGATAGGAAATGCGAAGGTTGGAATAACAGATGGCCGGGTAAGGACAATGGGACAGATAGGAGGAGCAGGCTAAGGGATTCTATATCAGCCTGCATGCAAAGCAACCGACACCAAAAGGATACAATTAACATCCGCAGAGCGAGAGGAAACACAGCTCTAACGAGAAACTCCCGAGCTAAGCGAAGCTGTTCCCCTGTGAGCTGTATTATGGAGACCAGGAAGAGAGCCAAGCTAGCGAAAGAGATGGAAGCGGAGCGAGGCAGAGAGCAAGACAGGAAGGGGAAAGAGGTGATGAAAGAAGAGAGAGCCGAGGAGATTTATGAAATCCTTGACATTTCTGAAGAGGACGAAATTAGAGAGCAAAGCAGGAACACAAAGGAATGGGAGCAGAACGCCATTAGAATCAACTAGCGGAGTCGGCGGGGAAGAAGGGTACCGCACAGAGGGCGGCAGACGAGGAATAGGCAAGCAGACAATGAGGCAGAACCAAGCAATGGGTGAGGTAGCGGGGCGAATAGAGCCCGTGGAGGCAGGGGAGAAAGACCGAAACAGAGTAGGAGGCCCGACAAAAGGGCTAGACAGACTATTGAATAGAAAATCCAGCAAGCTGAGAGGGCCTACTCTCAGAATACTTGTCCTAGAATCAGGAGGATTATCCAGAACATGGAAGAAGAAGCTATTCAAGCCCAATCCGACTCTGAGATGGAGGACTGGGAATTTCTTGTTCATGACCCCGGTAATACTAGAGGCAGAATGTCCCTGTTTAAACAGTCTTTACACATCTACTGGGTTATGAAACGGTTATTGGCTAAGGCTCTGGAGCAGGCTTCTACTGAGATGGCAGAGTTGGCTCAGGGAGCCCCAAATCTGAGGAGGGAGCTCCGCATGCTGCAAATTACCATGGAAATGCAGGAGAAAAAGCTGGACGAGATCCAGCAGATGCTTAAAGAAGGTCAGAAGCAGAGCAACAAAGAGATCTCTCAGAATCTAGGAGATGCAGCTGAGTAACTTTTGTTTTGTTTTTCTCTTTTTTGATGAATCTGCGTAATACAGATAGACTAGACAGGTTTCATAGTTTTGTAATAGATAGCAATCATGTGTATATCAGCAGAATCAGAACGTGGAATGATTGTTTAGTTTATATAGCATGGAAAAACAGACTGTGGTATTTCTTTTTTTGGTCTGCGGTTAAAAACTTTAGCTGGATGCCCTACTCGGTTTCCCCTTGTGGGCATGTAGATGGCTCCACCAATTTTGCTGTAATTTTTTGACTTGATAATAGAAAAAGAAGAGTAACACCTTTGCCTACAAAAAAAAAAAAGATTAAAAAGCATATAATCCGGATCTCATATATATTTATTAATAACTTCTTTAGTGGACGTTTTGACTTCTCTATAATCTCACACTCTCTTTTATTAATACAAATATATTATTTCGGTTAAAAGAACATATAATCCATATCTCGTATATTTTTTAATAACTTCTTTACCAGACAATAGAACATGGAGGGAGGGAACATTCAGCTTCTAAAAACCTAAGAACAAAGAAAGCTCATCAATAAGAGTTGATTTATTAAGTACACTGATGTGTGGTTTGACGGTAAGTTACATGGGCGAAGCCCGGGCAGACTGAAGTTCAAATCTCATTGAGCACAACAACCTGCTGTGGTGGCGGCTAAAGGGGTGGATTCCCCTTTCCCGTGAGTCTACTCTTGCTAAAATCATAGGAACTTAGTATACATGACTTGTAGGTGGTTAGTTATGCTTTTGGTGTTATAGTGGCAACTATAATGTTTGATCCTGGGTCTCCCCTAGATTAAACTTAGAAGTTACCCATTCACCATATAATTAAAAAAAATTGAATTTACTAAACTAAAAAATGGTTTCAGTTTTGAATCATATCTATCGCTGAGATAAGTACACCCGTGACTAGAAAATAATGTTCGCACGAAAACGCTGGTTGGAAAATTAATGGGGTTGAAAGTGATATGTTTTACATGTTTATTTTACAGAATAGGAATCATGTAGCGTATTAAATGTTTATAATTATTGAATAATTATTAATCAGAGTTATACCGTGGCATGTTATTGTTTTATGTTTTACATGTTTATTTTACAGAATAGGAATCATGTAGCGTATTAAATGTTTATAATTATTGAATAATTATTAATCAGAGTTATACCGTG
>APFE031489563.1:26653-41674 GCA_000404065.3 Pinus taeda
ATTAAGCGACCAGTGCAGGTTCGACCGATAACTGCAAATCAGTTGGTGAAATGTGTACGGAAAGGCTGTCAAGTGTACACCATCCAAGTGGGTTATGCTAACTCCAAGGATAAATCTGCATCTTTGAATAATATCCCTGTAATACAAGAATTTACAGATGTGTTTCCGGAAGAAATCCCAGGACTACCACCGCGAAGAAACATAGATTTTACTATAGAGTTGGTACCAGGGGCTGCACCAGTATCACGAGCACCCTACAGAATGAGTGTACCTGAGTTGACAGAATTAAAAATGCAGTTGCAAGAATTGTTGGACAAGAATTACATCCGTCCCAGTGTGTCTCCATGGGGGGCGCCAGTGTTATTTGTCAAGAAGAAAGACGGCACCCTCCGGATGTGTATTGATTACAGACAATTGAATAAGTTGACTATTAAAAACAAGTATCCTCTTCCCCGGATCGATGAATTGTTCGACCAAGTAAAAGGCGCGACAGTGTTCTCTAAGATTGATTTACGATCAGGTTACCACCAGATCAGAATTAATGATGAGGACATCGCTAAAATAGCTTTTAGAACCAGGTATGGGCACTATGAATTCGTGGTTTTTCCGTTTGGGCTCACCAACGCCCCGGCAACCTTCATGTGTTTAATGAACGGTATTTTCCATCCCTATTTGGACCAGTTCATGCTGATATTCATTGATGATATCTTAATCTACTCACGCACTATCGAAGAACATCACGAACATCTCCGAATAGTATTGCAGACCCTTCGAGAACATCAGCTATATGCTAAGTTTAGTAAATGTGACTTTTTCAAAGAACAAATTCAGTATTTGGGTCACGTAATCACAAAGGATGGAATTGCAGTGGATCCGGAAAAGATAAAAGCTATAATGGAATGGCCGGTTCCAAAGGATGTAGCAGATGTCCGATCTTTCATGGGGTTAGCTGGGTATTACAGGAGATTCATGGAAGGTTTCTCTAAGGTAACATTCCCCATTACTTCTCTGCAGAAGAAAGGAAAACTGTTTCATTGGACCCCAAATTGCCAGAAAAGTTTCGAGCAATTGAAACATCTGCTCACCACAACCCCTATTCTGAGTATAGCAGATCCCAATAAGGATTATGTAGTATGTACAGATGCTAGTAAAGAGGGATTGGGAGGTGTCTTGATGCAAGAAGGCAGGGTGATTGCTTACGAGTCTCGAAAATTAAAAGAACATGAGCAGAAATATTCTGCTTATGACTTAGAGTTGGCTGTCGTTATTCATGCCCTGAAGATGTGGAGGCACTATCTCATGGGCCGGAAATTTTTGCTGCATACTGACCATCACAGTTTGACTAATTATTTCAGCCAACCTACCTTAAATGCTAGGCAAGCAAGGTGGGTGGACTTTCTAAGTGGCTTTGATTTTGACATAAAGCATTTGCAAGGAAAGGAAAATAAAGTAGCAGACGCCTTGAGCCGGAAAATACACAATTTGTACGAAGTTTCCTTTAGTGGATGGGAAAGTCCCTTCCTGGAAATGATAAAAGAAATTGCCGATCAAGATAATGAATATCAGCAATTGAAATTGCAGATACAACAATTTGCTAAAGAAGACAACCAACAAGAATATGAAGTAGATGATGCTGGAAGGATTTACTTCAAGAAAAGATTGTATGTGCCTAATCAAAGCAGAATTAGAAATCTGATTATGGATGAATTTCATATCAGCCATTACGCAGGGCATCCGGGTTATCAAAAGATGATAACAGCAATCCGGAAAGAATATTTCTGGCCTGGAATGAAGAAAAGCATAGTTGAATACCTGGCACGGTGCTTAGAATGTCAATAGATTAAAGTAGAACATCAGCATCCAGCAGGATTGCTACAACCATTTCCAGTTCCAGAATGGAAATGGGAAATCATCTCCATGGACTTTATTACAGGATTACCCAGAACAAAAAGGAATAATGACTCCATTTTCGTGGTAGTGGACAAACTAAGTAAGGCTGTACACTTTATACCGGTGCAATCTACATATAAAGCTGCGCAGATCGCCCACATTTTTATGCAGAATATATTCAAGTTGCATGGACTTCCGAAAGCAATAATTTCCGACTGTGATGTGAAATTCACATCAGCATTTTGGAAAACATTGTTTGCTGAATTAGGAACTCAACTAAACTTCAGCACAGCCTACCACCCATAGACTGATGGGCAAATGAAACGAGTAAATCAGATGGTGGAGGATATGCTAAGGGCTTATGTCATGCAGCAACCCACAAGGTGGGAAGATTACTTACATCTTGTAGAGTTCGCGTACAACAACGGTTACCATACCTCAACCCAAATGAGTCCATTTGAAGTTTTGTACGGTCGGAAATGTCGTACACCCACCAGTTGGGGAGGACCGGAAGACAAATTGAGTCTAGGTCCTGAGATGCTGAAGGAGATGGAAGATATGGTAATGAGGGTACGTATTAATTTGAAAGCTGCCCAAGATAGACAAAAGAATTTCGCTGATCGAAAGAGAAGGTTTAAGGAGTTTCAGGTTGGGGACCATGTGTACATTCGAATTCAGGCCAAAAGAAGTACTTTGCAGTGGAGTGGATGCGCTAAATTGGCACCCCGATATTGTGGACCCTTTCAAATTTTAGCAAGGGTCGGGCCAGTAGCTTACCAACTGGCCATGCCAAGTCACATCCGAGTCCATAACGTGTTTCATGTTTCGGTCCTAAAGAAATATGTGTATGACCCTAAGCACGTAATCCAATGGCAGGAGATTCAGGTGGGTGATTGTTATGATACAATTTAGTCAAAATTTATGTATGAAAAAGGAAGCTAATTCAATAATTGTGTGTTGCAGGTCGAACCGGAAGGAGAGGTTCTGGTCGAACCGCTGAGCATTCTCGACCGGAGAGAAGTGTAGCTGCGGAAACGAGTTATTACCCAAGTTAAGGTGCAATGGCGACATTTTAGGCCCGACGAGGCCACTTGGGAAGATGAGGAGTTGATGAAAAGGACCTATCCCGACCTGTTCGGCTCTGTAAGACACTGAGACGGTGTCCAATCTCAGGGGGAGGAGATGTAATGACCAGACATTTACATAAATAAATTGTTATTTACCCTTATAGGTGAATAAAAATAACAGAAATTATTATTTTCTTGAAAAGGATGAAAATATTATTTGTGCAAAATGGTATAATATGAATTGCATGATATATGTGTACATAGTAACTTTATGTGAAAAGTTATTTTACTCTTCCTGCTTAAAGATAAAGGAAAACAGTTGCCAGCATATTAGGGGAAACCCTAACTGTTCTCTCTTTCCCATAGTAAAGGGGAAAGAAGAAAAGACCCGGGTTGTTGAATGAACAAACGGGAAGAAAAGAAAAGGCACTGGGGCAGAAGAAGAGGGTGCTACGTCTGGTGAGGACCAGATAGCACAGGCACATTTTGTGTTGCATATTGCTGAGGCAGTGGCCGGCAAGAGAGCTTGGGGGAGAGACTCAGTTCGGACAACTGGTCTCGTGGCTGGGAGGATATCAAGCATTCTATCACCTTCTACGTGCTCTAGAAGTGCAGAAGATAAAAGACAAGGATACACAGGTAAGTATCTGTAGTTTTTATTAAATCTGGAAGACTAGTTATTACCCTGATATTCTTAAGAATCTGATTATAGTTGTTGTGAGTGTGGCTTTTGGGCTGTAAACCAGAACCTGAGTATTACTGAAGTCAATACCGGTAATGATTAACGCCTCTGTTATATATTTATAATTATGCATAAAGTACGAGATAGAAACAGAGAATGAGAATCTGAACAGTAGCTTGTACTTTGCCTTCGGACCAGTCAAATAGTGTTAAATGAGGAGACATTAATGATTAGGTGCAAGAATTGAATAGAATAGCCTAAATATCATTACCGGATATGAAAACTGGTATATAGATATTAATATCTATGCTATACAACAGCACCATAATTAATCATTCAAACCTAACGCAGAATTCCATGAGCAGCAACTTATACGTATCAATAATTATATAAGTATCGAAGAAGTGAACAAAACAATGCGCATATACTTAGAATAAGATATCATCACGAAAGGTAGCAGTCAAGAAGATATTATGGTATCCTGCAAATATACTTATTTCCAGGTAAGCAGCAATACAAACCCTCGCAAGAATCATTGTCTCGATAAGGGTTACCAGAAATAAGAATCCTGTAACAGACTCACAAAGTGAAAACTATGAATTTAACCGCCAAGTATCATAACTGTAAAAGTGTCTAGTTGGTCGCATACACAGGGAGGTACCACCTGGTGGTATGACGCCCGGTATAATGCCAAGATAGGGAGGGGTTGAATCCGAAGGTCATACCATCCGCTCGGCGGAAATACCCATTCACATCGAAGCAAGAAAACAAATAATGAAGGATTCAACCTGAGCATTTAACAGAATAAACATTAACTAATAATGAGAACGGTGGTAACCACGAAGATGTGGAATTCATTACCAGGCCGTAAACCGGCTCTAACTTAAACCCACGCACATATATAACAGAATGATGAATAAAAGTCTGTCACACGCTTATTAAACATCGACACACGGCCTCATCATTACCAGCTCATTACATATATTCAAATCAATTAAATCATATAGGCGGCAAACCCTGGAAAGGCAGGACCGATAGCCAGAACCTCAGAAACATTGCATTAAAACAAAATAACTTACAATGGGTAAAATGAAAAGATTCGGTGGCTCATATGGAGCGACACCGTGAGCTATTAGAATATAAATATATCGAATAGCAACAATAAAATAAGAACAGTGATAATAAAAGACCTGCTCGACAATTTGGGAATAAACCCAGAAAAATTTAATACATTTAGCTGCGGCCCATAACATTGAATCATGACAGTACATTACACTGAGAATCAGAATAAATTACATTATGGATAGGGTAAACGAGTTAGAGCTCGACCCCATAGGTCTGAGCTTTCGGCGGTTCCAGGTAAGGCCATAACCGAACATCGACCTATGAACATTCTACACATTCGACGACCTGGGCCTAAACCCCAGGGCGATGATAAACAATGAACAGAAAGATAAGTCTGTCGAGGTGAAACCAGTACGCCATGCTATGGTAGAATCGACAAGACCCTGATAAAGAAAAACGCTAATAAGCCGGAACCCAAGATTTAAACAATCAGCAAAAATTGCAGTGGTAGAATACTTACCAGGTTAGGTTATCGCTGGTCGAACTCCTGTCTCCTCTTCGACATCGCGACCCCAATCGGTCCACTACCCTGCTCCAGTCAATATCAAATGGGGTAGTTAGCTCATTCACAAAAAATACGAGGTAAAAACAAAAGAGAATGAATTAGCACAGTAATGAGTTGAAGGAATTACGCATCACCTGGTTGCAGATGGTTCAGGACGAGAGACAGTGAGGGTTTCATCTTCAATCAAGTTGGCTCATGAATACCTTCAAGGATACGGAGGAGTTGCACCAGGAGTGCCTACACAATGACAACCCGGTGTGGCAGCGAAGCCGAAGCAAGGGCTACTCTGCGGAGCTGAACAACAATGCAAATGACCGAAAAAACGAGCAAAGGAAACCCTATATGAGTTGACCGCCAAGACACCTCAGATCTCCACCGTTCAATTGCTAGAAACGATCTCCGCCGATGATTACTGTTGGAATTCCGAGGAGTGGTATGGCGGGACTGAACATTAATGCTGCATCCTACCCAGCCAGAAGATCAGTGATGCGAATCGATGGCGGGAACCGAGGAGCCAGGTGTCGCCCTCAGAGCACCCCCAACATGCCGTCAATCGGATAATTAAATATTATATAACATAACCAAGGACAATCAACGTCCTGTTATCCACCAAGGGGTAGATATACAGGCTTAACACATTAATAATTATATCTATTATCATAAATAACATTACCGTGGTGACAAGATTATGTGATGTGTAGGTATAGTTTAATTTAATTTTTTTAATTGTGTAATGTTAACTTATGGAGGTATTTGACATCGCGGAGGAGGTTATGAAGTCTAGTGAGGACTAGATCGCAAGCACTCAAGAAGAAGTAAACTTGCAGAGGCTATTGACCTAGCAAGGGAGCTTGGGGGGAGATGTCGTCGAGCAGGACATATCTCATGGTTGGGCGGATAACAGTCAGACAGTAATGGGTACAATATTTGCAAAGTGTAAGAGTTGCTTCTGACAGAAAACAGGTAAGTGGCCTCTCCTGAAATTTATTATTTTTAGTTATTGATAAAAGGCTAAACCAGGATGTGTTCATGTTAAATATAAACAAAAAGATAAACATAATCCTATTTGATTATTAATTTCTGGAAATTGCAGTACAGAAGATAAAATCATGAATATGGTTATAAAGAAACGAGAATAATAGGATTCTTCTTTTCTGGAAATACAGTAAGAAAAACAAGAAGATCGTACATGTACATATAAGCAGCGGGAGCCAAACATCATTGTTATCTTCCAGCTTTGCAGTAGGAAAAAAAAAGAATCCTTGTATATCTGTATGTAACTATCAGCTTTGCAGTAGGAAAAAAAAGAATCCTTGTATATCTGTATGTAACTATATATATATATATATTATTATTTATTATATATATATATAATATTCTATATATTTATTATATATATTATATAATATATATATATATATATCAGATAAGAACAGACAAACACCTATGGGTCATAGAGTCCTATTGGACTGCGAACTTGTCTAAAAATAAAACGTTATAACTGAATCGATTTCAGGTACCCGTAGGACACAAATATCACCGTGTCACGACGAAGAAGCAAAGCCAAACTCTGGCTATAGAAGGGTTTGACAGAATTATAGAAGTCAGTATGACAGAGACCCGACCAAGGTTGGTCGCACCTTGTAAAAAAAAAAAACGACCAGAAAAGTCATATAGTAACAATGGTAAGGACGACTGTGAGCCGAGGTGGATTGTTATACAATCATAGCAGAAAGGGCTTCAGTAATGAACTCTTAACCCTCATAGTAATTAACCCAGCGGACCAGAGTGTTGCCTTAGACTTTTGGTAAAATTTATAGATAAAACCATAACGCAAATACATGGTTGAATACATATAATGCCGAACCCATAACTTGATAGAGGAGTCATAGCTATCAGTGAAACCCCGGAAGGATAAACCCGTGAGCAGTTGGGCTCATAGCGAGGAGAACCCAATTATTAATAGGTTCCGGGGGGGGTGTTTAACTCATAGGTCACAAGAAAACAATCTACCCAGAGGAACTTACTATAATGATTATACCAGATTTTGTAGCAACACCGTGAGCAGCAAACAATTATAAAGGAGTCCAAGCATGAGAAAGGCTATGGTCGTGGGCGACTTGCTAAGACTTGAGGAATAACCAGTTATTGAAATAATTGCATCAACAAAATCATGCAAAAGAACATATTGGCATTAAAATTCCGATAATCATTTTACAATCATGGAAAACATAAGTCGCATATAATACACCCTGACAGGGCGGATACAGAGCAAAGAGATGCATATAAAATACATTATTTAGGTAAGAACAGAAAAAGGAATAACATGCAAGTCGGCAAAACGTACAGTGAATGTAACAGTAAGATTATAACCATTAATTTGAACCACAAAGGATGGCCTTACAAACTGTAGGTCTATCTCATAAGTTTGCATAGAAACGATTGTCTGAATTCTCAGAATCGTAACAAAATTATACATATATAAGTCCAGGTGCACCGAGGGGAAATACTCCAATGTGGTCTTAATTCTAAGCCATGAGGAGCCCTTGGTTCCCTTTGGAGAAATTGAACTACAATAGAAAACCCATATCGAAAGGTAAGGAAAATAGTGGCTGCAGAGGAGGGCCTGACATTACAAGTCTGGAATGAAACCCTCGAACGCCTAATAGTTATACTGCATCAAACAAAACCCTTAACACGGTACGCTTACCCGATATACAGTGTTCAACCCAGATAACAGAGCGAATCACCAGGTTGGGAACCCCCAGGTCGCCATCATACTAATCATAACCTATAAAATTCAACAGTTCACAATTCGATGAGCATGAAATCAACTGTAAAGAGAATGGAGAAGATTAAGGAACTGCATCAAAAGTTTTTACCCGCAAATGGCAAGCCTATAAAAGACACAGTCGAGTTAGCTCTAGATAATGCATACCTGGCTGAAACACAGACAAGGCAGCCAAGCCTCCACCCGAAAATCCTTGCCGGTTACCCCTATTCGCGCAGAGCATTATTTTTTTTAGGGAAGCCAAAATGTGAAGGCCGAGTGCGAGAGGCGGTGGAAAAATGAACTCTATGTAGAACTGAATGATGGTATAGTCTCCCAAAGTCGCCAGCTTCGAGGTGATGCCTGCCGCGCCACGTCAACTAGGACAGCGGAGCATTTAAGGCAAAAAAGCAAGCCATCAACCAAAATATCAACATAAGTTCATGTCAAGAAATTTCAGGCAACCCAATAACACAATCCCTGAACTTCGTTAATCGGAAAAACGTTTAACGATGACAATCACGGTGAGTGGATTTGCAACCCGAGCCAAACTTAATGACAAGTACTGCTATGTCAGGCAAACATAAAGTGCACAGTTAATAGGCGCCAGATAGTTATGGTACCCGGGTAATATAATAACAAAAAAAAAATTATTTACCATGGAAGTTAAACTTTAGGAGTGCTACAAATTGGTATCAGAGCCAAGGTTTCCATACTGAGACCTCTGGAACAATCCCGAATAAGTGATAATAAATATCGCAAACACAAAAAAAAAAAAAAAAAAATTCTTATTCTCGCTGTTGCAGTCACAATTTAGTCATGTACAATGAAATAGTTAATACTGCTAATTACTCCTTGGGTTCCATTTTAGGCAAATTCAAAATAATCAATACAGAGACTACAATCAGTAAGTATGCAAAGAACTGGCCCTGGGGATAACCCATAATTATGGGTACAACTCGGTGAAGAAACACGTAGCACGAATCTTGCAATATTAGAGATAGTAGAGGAACTGAAGAATGAAATGGCCCGACTACGAGAAGAAAATGCACGTCTAACGATGGAACAAGAAAGGATTTTAAAGAGTCTATCTGACAGACAGAACCTGCCACCGGCCAATCCTAGCATAGAACATCAGAGGTTGTCAGAAGACCAAAACCATCATTCAGAACCTGAAAGGACAGACGAGAGGGAGGAACGATCTGATAATGTGTTTGAACAACAGACTTCAAAATGGCAATGGATAGAGTTGCAGGGAGAATTTCGTAAGATTAAACCTCCACACTTTGATGGAGAATAGGAAGAAGCAGCGGAATCATGGTTAATAAACATGAACAAATATTTTCAGTTGTACGAATATGACCTTAACCTGAAGGCACGTTTGGCCATTTTTCAGCTACAGGGAAAAGCAACCCTGTGGTGGGAAGAAGTTAAGATCGTTAAAGGGGTAAGCAAACAGACCATAACTTGGGAGAAATTTCAGAAGTATTTTAAAGAAATATACCTGACTGAGCGCTTCTATGACGAAAAGGTGAGAGAATTCCACGATTTAAGGTTAGAACAACAGACTATGGGTGAATTCATCACCCGTTTTACTTCCCTGCTTCGTTATGTGCCTTACATTAGAGAATAAAAAGCTAAGGTACAAAGATTTATTAGTATTTTTCCCTTGTACATACGAGAAAGGATTGAAATTGACAATCCTAGAACAATGGACGAAGCGATCCGCAAAACTAGGATCTACTACCAACAGAATAAGCAGAAAGGAGAAGCTCCGAATAAAAGATGGAATGATAAAAGAACTAACAAGACAGTTGGGAACGGTAAAGGAAATCGCAACAACGGAGGAAAAGGAATTGGCAAGGGATAGAATAGTAGAACCTTACAGCGGGGCTCATTTAAATCCAAGCCAACTGGTGAGTCAAGAGTGGGTGAACAGCTTGCCAGATTGGATGGTGAAGGGGCAGTCAGACCCCCAATGCAATGTTGGGGCTGCGGTGGACCCCATTACATCAAAAACTACCCACAGTGGAAGGGAACCGAACAGGTGTCCCAAATCCATGAAGCATCAACAGTTGGCAATGTGGGACGTAGAATGCCAAGGATTAATGCAGCCCTGGATGATAGTCAGGCGGAGTACCAGCGAACCATGGTGGAATTCGAAGGTAAAATCTCAGACCTTTCTGTAGCTGTTTTAATTGATCCGGGGGCCACCTTAGGTTATATTAGTCCAAAAGTAGTGGAGTGTTGTAAATTGCAAACGGTTGAATTCAAGAATCCATGGCTGGTACAACTAGCCACCGGGGCCAAGAGACGAGTGCTGGCAAAAATTAATAACTGCCCTTTAAAAATAGCAGGGCAGCCAGTAATAGCATATTTAAATGTACTTCCTCTTGGCTCATACGGTGTTCTAATAGGTATGGACTGGTTAGAAAAACACTGGTCATTAGTGAACTGCAAGACAAAAACCATTTTCTATAAGAATGAACTTGGTGAAATATAGGAAATGCAAGGAATTAGATGACCAGTGCAGGTTCGGCCAATAACAACGTCCCAGTTGGCGAAATGTCTGAAGAAGGGATGTCAAATTTATGCCATACAGGTACGTTATACTGATTCAAAGGATAAAACAACCATGCTGGATAACATCCCTGTTATACAGGAATTCACGGATGTATTTCCGGATGAGATTCCTGGACTGCCACCTAAAAGGGACATAGACTTTACCATTGAATTAATAGTAGGGGCAGCACCGGTATCACGAGCACCTTATAAAATGAGCGTGCCTGAGTTAATAGAATTAAAAATGCAGCTACAAGAACCGCTAGACAAGCATTATATTCGCCCCGCGTATCTCCATGGGGAGCCCCAGTGTTATTTGTCAAGAAAAAAGATGGAACCCTTCGAATGTGTAGAGATTATCGTCAGCTGAACAAGTTGACAATCAAAAATAAATATCCTCTACCCCGGATCGATGAGCTTTTTGATCAGGTGAAGGGTGCCACAGTGTTTTCCAAAATTGACTTGCGCTCGCGTTACCACCAGATTAGGATTAAGGAAGAAGACATCGCTAAAAAAACTTTCAGAACAAGGTATGGGCACTATGAGTTTGTGGTGTTTCCTTCTGGTTTGACCAATGCCCCTGCCACTTTCATGTGTTTAATGAACAGTGTGTTTCACCAATTTTTGGAAAAATTTGTGTTGATATTCATCAATGACATATTGATATATTCTCTCTCTAGGGAAGAGCACGAGGAACACCTCAGAAAAGTACTACAAACCCTCTGAGAACATCAACTGTATGCTAAGTTTAGTAAGTGTGATTTCTTCAAAGAGGAAATACAATATTTAGGCCATATAATCACAAAAGAGGGGATTGCAGTAGACCCTAAAAAAATTAGGACCATAATGGAATGGCCCGTACCAAAAGACGTAGCGGATATCAGGTCCTTTATGGGATTAGCTGGTTATTACAGACGGTTCGTGGAAGGTTTTTCTAGAGTAGCATACCCCATCACCTCCTTACAAAAAAAGGGAAGGGCATTCAAATGGACCCCGGAATGTCAACAAAGCTTTGAGCAACTTAAGCATTTACTCACCACAGCACCCATTCTGAGTATAGCTGATCCTAATAAGGACTATGTGGTGTGCACTGATGCAAGCAAGGAGGGAGTGGGGGGTATATTAATGCAGGAAGGAAAAGTGATTACTTACGAGTCAAGGAAGCTAAAGGAGCATGAGAAAAATTATTCTGCTTATGACTTAGAATTAGCAGTTGTCATACACGCACTAAAGATGTGGCGACATTACCTCTTGGGGAGGAAATTTTTATTACTAACAGAACATCACAGTTTGACTAGTTATTTCAGCTAGCCCACTCTAAATACGAGACAGGCACACTGGGCAGATTTTCTAGGCGGGTTTGACTTCGATATTAAACAGTTGAAGGGGAAGGAAAACTGGGTGGCTGACGCCTTAAGCTGGAAGGTACAATGTTTGTACGAACTCTCTTCTAGTGAATGGAAAAATCCCTTCAAGGAAATGATAAGAAAAACAACAGAAAAAGATGTTGAATATCAGCAAATTAAACAACAAGTACAACAGGCTACCAACGAGGGAAATTAGCAAGAATATGAAGTGGATGAGGATGGAATGCTGCATTATAAAAAGAGACTGTATGTACCCAGTCAAAACAGTCTTAAAAATCTGATTTTAGATGAATTTCACATCAGCCACTATGCGGGACACCCTGGGTATCAAAAGATGATCACTGCGCTTCGGAAAGAGTATTAATGGCCAGGGATGAAAAAGAATGTAGCTGAATATTTAGCTTGGTGTTTAGAATGTCAACAAATTAAGGCAGAGCATCAGCACCCAGCGGGATTATTACAACCCTTACCCATTCCAGAATGGAAATGGGAAACCATTTCTACGGATTTCATAACAGGGTTACCTCGGACAAAGAAAAGCAATGATTCTATTATGGTGGTGGTAGACAAGTTGAGTAAAGCAGCGCATTTCATACCTGTGCAATCCACATTCAGAGCTGTACAAATTGCCCATATCTTCATGCAGAATGTGTTCAAGCTGCATGGACTCCCAAAGATAATAATCTCTGATCGTGACGTGAAATTCACGTCAGCTTTCTGGAGGACATTATTTGCCGAATTGGGGACAAAATTGCATTTCAGTACATCTTACCAACCCCAGACTGATGGTCAAACAGAGCGAGTGAACCAGGTGGTTGAAGACATGTTAAGAGCCTATGTAATGCAGAACCCAACACAGTGGGAGGAGTATTTACATTTGGTGGAATTTGCATACAATAATGGATACCATACTTCGTTGCGGATGAGTCCCTTTGAGGTTCTGTACGGGAGGAAATGTCGGACACCCTCAAGATGGGGTGGACCTTAGGACAAATTAATATTAGGACCAAATATGCTCAAGGAAATGGAAGATATGGTTAAAAGGGTACGCGCTAATTTAAAAGCTGCACAAGATAGACAAAAGAGCTTTGCTGACCGGAAGAGGAGGTTCAAAGAATATCAAGTCTGTGACCATGTTTATGTAAGGATCCAAGTCAGGAAAAGTACATTGCAGTGGAGCGGGTGTGTTAAGTTGGCACCCCGATATTATGGACCATTCCAGATCTTGGCAAGAATTGGGCCAGTAGCTTACCGGCTCGCTCTGCCAAGTCACATTCGGGTCATAATTTCTTCCATGATTCGGTATTAAAAAAATACATTTATGATCCTAAACATGTGATCAGATGGCAGTATATATAGGTAAAGACTAATATAGATAGATCTAACTAAAAGTTATGATTAGAAGAAACTGATTGGAATATTGCTAATGCAGGTCGAACCAGAAGGAGAATTCTTGGTCGAGCCACTGAGCATCCTAGACCGGAGAGAAGTACAGTTGCGGAAGTGAGCTATTACCCAAATTAAAGTGCAGTGGCAGCACTTTGGGCATGACGAGGCCACTTGGGAAGATGAAGAGCTTGTAAGAAAGGCTTACCCGGAATTATTCATGATGAAAGGACATCAGAACGATGTCCAATCTCAGGAGGGGGAGATGTAATACCCCGGAATAGTGTAAATATTTTGCTGTAATTAATTGTTTTACTGTATTTAACTGCAAACCAAAGAATGAGGATTACTTGAATTAACAAATAATATTTTTATTTAATTAATGACCATGGAAACATGTCTTCAAGTTTTTCTTTTTTCTTTTTTAAAGAAAAGAAAAGGGAGACTGACAACTTCCGAGAAGGGAAGTTGGGCAATTAGGCAGTTGCTGGAAAACAACCCTAACTGCTTTCCCGAACTAAAAACACCTCGAGGAAAAGGAGGTTAGGGGGGGGGGGAAATAGGCAGTAAGGGACAGACCGCGGAGGAGGTTACGAAGTCTGGTGAGGACGAGATCGCAAGCACTCAGTAAGAAGTAAACTTGCAGAGGCTATTGACCTGGTAAGGGAGCTTGGGGGGAGATGTCGTCGAGGAGGACGTATCTCATGGTTGGGCGGATAACAGTCAGACAGTAACGGGTACAATCTTTGCAAAGTGTAAGAGTTGCTTCTGACAGAAAACAGGTAAGTGGCCTCTCCTGAAATTTATTATTTTCAGTTATTGATAAAAGGCTAAACCTGGATGTGTTCATGTTAAATATAAATAAAAAAATAAACATAATCCTATGTGATTATTAATTTCTGGAAATTGCAGTACAGAAGATAAAATCATGAATATGGTTATAAAGCAATGAGAATAATAGGATTCTTCTTTTCTGGAAATACAGTAAGAAAAACAAGAAGATCGTACATGTACATATAAGCAGCGGGAGCCAAACATCATTGTTATCTTCCAGCTTTGCAGTAGGAAATAAAAAAATTCTTGTATATTTGTATGTAACTATATATATATATATATATATATATAAGATTGAGAACAGACAGACACCTATGGGTCATAGAGTCCTATTGGATTGCGACCTTGTCTGGAAAAACGTTATAACTAAATCGATTTCAGGTACCCGTAGGACACAAATATAACCGTGTCACAATGAAGAAGCAAAGACAAACTCTGGGCTATAGAAGGGCTTGATAAAATTATAGGAGTCAGTATGACAGAGACCCGACCAAGGTTGGTCGCACCTTGTAGAACCGACCAGAAAAGCCGTATAGTAATAGTGGTAAAGACCACTATGAGCCAAGGTGGATTGTTGTACAATCATAGTGGAGGGGCTTCAGTAATGAATTTCTAACCCTCTTAGTAATTAATCGAGCGGACCAAGGTGTTGCCTTAGGCTTTTGGTAGATTATATATAAATAAAACCATAACACAAATACACAGTTGAATACATATAATGCCGAACCCATAAGCTCGATAGAGGAGTCGTAGTCATAAATGAAACCTCGGAAAAATAAACCCGTGATCAGTTGAGGCTCGTAGCCAGGAGAACCCAATTATTAATAGGTTCG
>APFE031489563.1:42737-69306 GCA_000404065.3 Pinus taeda
ACAATTTTGAAGATTAAAGAATTAGAGAGTAAGTATATTTGGAAGACATTTTTTGGTCTAGAAATACAAGTGCCCAAATCTACAAGTGATGCACTAATAAGTGATCCACTAATGGATAGGCATAGTAAATTACTTCACAAATTGATTAAAAGATTAATTTTATTAAAAAAAATTAAAACATGAAAAAGCTACACTAAAACTACGATTGTTGCACCAATCGATAGACACGGTAAATATCTTCATAAATTTATTAAAAAATCAATTTTATTAAAAAAATTAATGAAAAAAGAATTAAAACATTAAAAACTTAGACGACGTCAAATTAAATATTGTTTTCTAGTAATTATCGATCGACCACATGATCAGTTCCTATTTCAAAACCTGGGGCACCAAATGCTTCTAAAAATGGAATTTTCCATTTAATAGCTCCAAGAGTTATGGTCGTGCCTTTAAATTCAGCGTTCATTGAATTTGTCCAATTCTATATGGGGTTTTGAGATAAGTTCTATATGGGGTTTTGAGATAAGATAACACAGTTTTTTATATGTTTTTTTAAAATATACATGGATATGATTGAGTTTAGAGGTTTATTTTATAATCTAGTGTAAAAATTATGAAAAATTTAAAAATTAAATAATTAAATAATTATATAAAATATTTAAATAATGTTGGCTTATAAAATTAGTTAGGAATATGAAGAAATTGGAAGAAATTAGATCTGTCTCAGCTCAATTTTACATGTGAAGAAATTGGATCTCTCTAGACTCATGTTAGATCCATATTTAAGATATATCTATATTAGTTTAAATCTCAAATTGAATCATATTATAATTTAACTTAAATACTCTAAATCCAATATTTATTATTATAGCTGAAGAAAGATATTAAATATCATAATTAATAATTAATAATTAATAAAATGATTTAATGGGTTTAGCATCGTATTGAAAGTTTTGTTGTCTTCTTAATTGACATATTTAATAGAATAATTCAAAAATTTAAGGTTTAAAAATATAAATTAATTCTTTAAAATATTGTGTTTCCATTTTTTAAATTATATATCTATATATAATATATTATATATTATTTATTTGAAATTTTAAGAAGTAATTGGAATTAAATATTTGAGTAAAATACTTATATATATCTACATCTTGACAATATTTTTTTTATATTATTATAATTACATTTAAATAAACATATGTATATTATAAATGAATAGGGAAAAGTATACCTTATAACATTATAGTTACATTTTCGAATTTCAAAATCATAATTAATTTTAAAACACAATAAATTATATCTATTTAAAATCTAATCTATATAAATCAAATTTAATTTTTTATGATGATGATGATGATGGTGGTGGTGGTTAACATCTACTGAGACCAAATTTTGTTCTATCACACCTAAATAAATGATTTATTTAGTTTGATTTAAGATTTTATTCCTATGTTCAAAAAGCTCGGAGAGAAGCCTCCTTAACTGACTATAATTTTGACATCGTAAAAGGCTAGGAAGGTTAGTATTGCAACAAATATTATGAAACTGTGATCTAACGCGGTTGTACGTGGGGCACTCTAAGAGGACGTGATTTTCATCATCAATGTTGATATTCTCACAGAGATGGGAGATCCTTTTCATCCATGGTTTTTTAGGAACTGTCCAACGACCCGTTTCACTATGGAGCTCATGAGAGTTTGTTCTAATCTTGGCTATATTAATTTTCTTTTTTGAGCTAGTTAAAATAGAGAGATACTTTTTATCTTCTAGGGTGGGGTTGATGACCTCTTTATAATATATTAATTTTCTTTTAGCTGCTAAATCTTTCTCACACCACATTTTTTCTTTGAACTTAGAAGTAAAAATATTTTTAATGTTATTAATGTTTTGCAATGCAACACTCTCGTCGATCTCCCAATGGTTTAACTAGGCCCTAGTGTCTTTATACTAACCTCATTTGAGTCTTAGGTGGTTTTGGCTGGAATTTAAAGCTAGCTTAGGAAGTCTATCTATGGTCTCCTATGTTTTTGAGTTTGTGTTTGTACAATAGAAGCCTTGTGATAGCTACGCTCTCGACAGGGGAAAGACTCACTTCTATAAGGAGAATAGTATAGGGTGTATTGCTTTTAATTCTGATGTTATACGTTATAAATTGCTTCTGGATTTACTCAGTCTTTCCCCAGGATTCCCTATAGATGCTGCAACCCCAAACCTCATATCCATATAAGATAACGTGATTGACTAAAGTTTCAAAGAATAAATTCTTTCTATCCCACATTATGAGGTTTGTCATTTTACAATTATTTTCAAGACTAAAATAAGATTTCCACCCCACATTAATCATTTTCTCAACGCTATAGTTCTAGCTAAGCTTGTGATGAATATCAATTCCTAGGTACTTGTAAGAAGACATTTCCTCCAAGTTACTATTTTCATACATAAAATTAGCATAAGTGTCTTGGAATTGATAATCATAACTTTTGTTTTTCCAGTGTTAACAGTCATACCCATGGTAGAGCATAAATACTTAAGAAGTCTAATTTTCTTATCAAGATTAGACGGGTACCTTCCGAGAAGAACAATATCGTCAGCATGGAGAAGAAGGATGATGACTATCCTAGCTAAGATCATGCCAGCACAGCCTGCTTCCTCTACTTAACCTTCTAGCGTGTCGATCTAAATGCCAAATAGGGTAGGGGAGAGGGGGAAACCTTGTTTAACTATGATATTACACTTAATTTCTTTTGACCACCCCTCATTTCTCTTTAAATTGGAAATTACATTCTCGTATAACCTTATAGTGGTAGCTCTCAACTCGAAAGGAACCTTTAGCTCTTCTAATCTATTTCATAGGTTGTTTCTAGGAACTGTATCGAAAGCCTTTGTAAATTCCACAAAGCAACAAAAGAGATTGGATTTATCATTGCGGCATTCCTCCACAATGATCCTAAGTGTAACAAGGTGGTTTGTTGCTGAGTGCTGCCTTCTAAAGCCGCTTCACCTTTAGCCCACTTACCTTCACTTTTAAGCCATATGCTCAACATATTTTCCAAAATAATACCATATAACTTGGCTAAGAGAGGATTGATCATAATTGTCCAATAATTAGAGGGGTTATTTGTATCCCCACTTTTAAAAATAGGGATAATGAGGCTTTGAGTCCATGGTTTAGGGAACCCTTTCTTGGCCGCTTGATTGAAAAGCTTGTGGATGCAGGGGATGAGGACAAGGCCTCCAATTTTTAAGATTTTTGCCTTGTAGCCTTCAATGTACTTAGATTTCCCATTTTCCAAGAATTTAACCCAAAAACAAATTCTTCTAATGAGAAAAATTGACATTTGGAGATTCATAAAGCTTTTTAAGACGAGAATTCCAATCCTGTAAAGAAATTTTTTTATTATCTTTAGTTTTCCTAGTTAGAATCTACCTCTAAAATTTCATAGGTGCTACCTTAGAGAGATGTAAGAGATTCTCTTTCCTTTTATGAATATACTACATTTTTTTCATTTTAGTTAGGGCTTTGTATATTTTTATCTTGCCAATATTAAGAGATTCATCAACAACGTCCTTAATTGCTCTCCTCACACTTTTAGAATCTTTTTCATACCATGGGTTGGTTTTGCTATTTCTTTTATTACTTGAAACTTCAATTGAGAACTTGTTAAAAGAATATGATAGGGTTGTAGTAAAATTATGATAGAAGTCTTCTATGTTGTCTACACTAGATAAATGAAGCAAATTAGTTTTTAATTCATTTAGAAATAGATTGTTTTTATTTCTATCAAAGATTAAGTTCTTTTGACTATAAGGATTATCTTCTATGGGATCTCTATGCATGACAAAATTGAGAGTTATAAGTAAAGACCTATGATCAGTGTAAGACCTATGATCAGAGTCAGGCCCATGGTCGTTTAAGATGTCAAAATTTATTATTTCATTGTGTAAAAGGAGATCGGAAATAACATAGTCTACCACGTTGCTACCAAGCCGATGGATGTAGGTTATCTGGATAGAATTGGGACACTTCTTTAGACTATTACAAATTATGAGATCCTGAGCACTACATAGCTTGACTAGCTAACCCAAACAAATTCTCCCCGATCGGCTAGCCAGAGTAAGGTCATCGTCTAACCAAAGAGGATTAGGGTTGGAATGATTGCTTAGAAGAATAGTTTGGTTGTTTGAAATTCGAGCATTAAAGTCACCCATTATCATTGCTTAGGCTAAAAATATTATTCTCTAAACCATTGTAAGGACTATTTTTATCTAGATTCTTTTTCTTATAGAAGTTAAAATTGACTGGGAAAAATAACAAATTGCTATGTAAGTTTTTTTATCATTAATGTCACTAATCTCTATCCAACTATATTAATTATTTCATATTAATATAATTAAATATATTTAAATAAATCATATTACTTATTAATATAAAATATTTTACATATATTTAAGTAAGTAATATAATATTAATTAAAACCAAGAAAAAATATAATATTATTTAAAAATAAATATATGCAATTTTATTTTATATCGAAGGAAAAGGTTAACCGGATACTCTCAAGTGATTCTGGGTGCGGCACACAACCACTTCCCCTAAAAAAGCTCTACTTGGTCGAGGATGAATCAGATCGACTGTTTGCTCCCCTCCACTTAGCTGAAAGTGTTCTATTGCATTTTGAAAGATTACCATCTCGCGCCTATCCTTTGAGCTATAAGAAATAAGGGATTTTTGTAGATAGCTTGAGATAGAAAGTATGCATAATTTTTATAACTACAAGGCTATAGAAAATATTGACAATAGCATCTTTTAGTTATATTTGAAAAGAAATTGAATTTATTGTTCATACATTTAAAGCTCAAATCATTTCTATTTATCTTCTAAAATCATTGTCCTTTAGTTTTTATCATTGATTATTTATAGAACAAATTATGATATCTTTTAAGTGAAATAAATGTAAATTTTAGAGAAAATGATTTTAAAATTGGGTTCTTTAGAGCACTTTTTAAAATGATTCCAACTGAAGATGAAACTCCCAATTAAATTTTGTTACAGAAGAGAGAAAAACTCTATAGTTAGTACAGACACCTAAGAAGGGATGTATACTGAAATAAATAGGTGATAATTCAACCTCCCGTATTTGTAAAAAAAATTCAGTATTTCTAGAGGTTTTTTCTCAAAATATTTACCTTTTGGTTAGAGGGAATGCCTTTGAGATAAGGTGATATCGATACATGCAAAACACAACATAGGCTCAAAAGGTTTATAGTAAAGCTTTGTAAATTTTATCATACAAATTTTAACTCATCAACTCCCCAATTTGGATCAAAGAATCTATTTTTTGTTTTAATTTTACTATGTTTAGCAAGAATGAGAAAATCCCAGGCAAGAAATGGAGCTTAAACCTAGCAACTAAACTATGTAGATCACCTCTATTGTAGAAGTTTAAAAAGATATCATTTTTGTTGCAAATAATTTCTCTAAACATAATATTTTATGATAATCCATGCTTCGCAGTAAATAAACAATGCCAGGAATTTAATGTATTCCATGGCTTCAAGAAGAACAAATGGTAAGAAAAATCAAGACTAGGACATAAAACAAAACCTTTCATGAGACAAATAAGCTCATATTATGGGGGATTCACGTAAGGTGAAATACCATACCATGTGCATCCATGTGTCCATATTGGGGGATATATATTGAGTAAAAAATTGCATAATATATTGAGCATATATTAGGGGGTGAAGGTTTTTTATATTCGAAGGTATAAAAAATGGAGCTCAAATTTAACGAAAAAATATAAGGGGTATAAAAAATGGTAATAAAAAAATGGATACCTAGAATATCTAGTGAAACTCACAGTTTTTTAAATTGGGAAGGTGTATTGGGTTCGTATTGGCAGGGGGTTAAACTAGCATTTCCACCAAATGTTGTAAAGGAAACACCGTAAGTCGGTAGCGCATATGGAAGAAGAGCATAGATGAAAAAAGATGTAATATGTTACGTGATCTAATTATAGCCCAATTTGAGTGAAAAAAATGTTAATGTTAAATGTAATACAATCAAACAATCTACTCAAACATGTGCAACTTCCTTCCCAATTTCTCAATCTACGAGTTTATTTTCATTGACAATTCAAAGAGTTTATTTGTATTGATAATTGCATCCTAGACCAGACCTCCTTTGTATTTCATAGTCTCATCAAGACTGAACCCTTCACCCTCATATGGTACCTTTGTCTTTCATCGCTTGGGCCAAACTAAACCTTTCACCCCATATGGTAATACCCTTCACCCTCATATGGTATCTTTGTCTTTCATTGCTTGGGCCAAACTAAACCCTTCACCCCATATGGTAATGGTTCTACCCTCATCTGGTACCTTTGTCTTTCATTGCTTGGGCCAAACTAAACCCTTCACCCCATATGGTAATGGTTCCAGATCAAATTTCTTTGTGAGTAATCTCTAGAGGCGTTTCCATTTATACGCATCTCCATTTATACACAATGTGCCTAAAACATTTACCAATATCCAAGCAGAGAAGACAAATATGTGTGTTGAAAGTGAATGGGGCAAGTTAACCCTTCTTTTTTCTTTGAAGCCTAAAATAAAGATCCTTGAGAGTGTAGTAAAAATAAAAATTGGGCATAGGTAGCCTAGGAATCTCCTCATGAAAGGTTGCCTCATGGGGCTAATATTTATGAAATGGACCAATGTAATATAAAAGGGTGCCTAATGGGGCTAATATTTATGAAATGGACCAATGTAATAGTTCCCCCGTCTGAAGATAGATATGCTATAAATTATTTACATGAGGTAGGAGAGCATCTAACACATTACTCAACATTCTTCCATTTTTTACATAGTTCTGCTCCTATGTCCCTCTACTAACATAAACAACCCAAAATATATGGGTGACATCAATTATGAAATTATCATTCAAATTATCCAATAAAAAACCATATCATATATATACATGCAATGAGTTTATCTTTTCAATTTTACCTAATATAATTATGACATTACTATACTCAAATAACAATTGATAATGGGTAGTAGATTAATTTCAAAAAAATAAAAATACACTTAGTGTTTGTTGTAAACAAATATAAATTATCTATAATTATCTTTAATAAATAGACTAATTTTTATTTTAAAAACAAATATACATTATCTACAATTATCTTTAATAAATGAATAATTTTCCTTTTAACAAATTTTGTACATTATCCATCTCACAATTTGTTTTTTCCCTATGCTCAATCTAAGTGTTTATTTTCATTGACAATTTATTGATAATTGCATCCCAGACTTGAGAGTGTAGACTTGAAAGTGAATGGAGCAAGTTAATCCTTCTTTATTATCATAAACTATAACCTCAAGATCAAGGGAAATACTCCCTATCTTATCCTCTTAATCGAATATGGATTGTCCCCCATTGAAACTATGACTATGTTTAGATATCTGATATATAAGAAGAACATTTACAATACAAAATCTAAAGAAGCTGCCAAAAATTAGTTCTAATATTTAATTTATACGAAGTAAAAAAAATACAGATTAACCTCTAGACATTTATGTGCTACCACAAACATATAAAAATGTTTCATATATACGCAAATATATAGTTTTAAAAACGTATAACTTTAAAAGGGCAGAAATAAAAAAAACATATATAGTTAACTTATAACTAGACTTGTAACTAACATTAACAAACAAAAAATATTATTAAATTTATAATCTCTTCTAATTAATTATCAAAATTTAAAATGAAAATACCATCTCTTACAAATAAAATTATTTCTACATTTAAAAACAAAAAAACCATCTATCATAAATATTTCAGGAAAGAATATTGTTTTTAAAATATCCTTCATATTAAAAATATAATTTTTCAGAAACACTAATCTAGTGAACAAATAGTTTATCTTCCCATTATAAACTATAATTATCAGTGTAATTTAATTATCAAAAGTACTTCCAAATCTCAAAAAACAACCTAACAAAACTAACAAATCCGTTGATCTATAGTAATCATTTTCATTTTCATGCCATAGTCCAAGTAAAAGGTAACTACGGGCAATGGCAAAACCACCATCTTTCAGATGAAATTTGTCGTGAAGCACAAAATATTCGTTGAGATTGCATGAACTTCACCCACTTTGACCTCAGTGTAAGTTGTAGATGTTTCACCAATCTGGGCGACCTAAATAGAAGTTTAAACTCATCTCAATTTTAAAAGGAAAAACCAAATGAAAGGTTAGAATTTACAATTTGATAATTTTGTTTTAGTTTTTCGATGGTTAGTTTAGCACGTTATAATTTTAACTTTCTAGTGGAGTTTCAACGTAAATGATTTTAATTTATAATTTTTTGAAAATCAAATTTCCACTTGTAGTGAGGAGTGTATTTGTTGCTAAAGTTCGTAGGTAAGCTTCAGTTACATATAGGTTTCTTGGGGTAGAGACGACAGCGCGGCAGCTCGGTGGCGTATTGTGCAGGTGAACTATCCAACCAGAACTCGCCATGGAGATATCCAATAGCAATATCAGGTGTGTTTCATCAGTCCTCCAGACAAACCAATAGCAATATCAGGTATGTTTCATCATTCCGATGCATGCAAGCCACGTATCTTTGTATTTACCATCCTCGTCAATAGCTCCTGGGCCTCAATTACAAGCTGTCTCCATGGTTTTTTGCCACCAATTTCCCAGCTTTCTCTCACCATGATGCCTGTCGAATCCTAGTTTTATGCAAGCCATTGGCAACCTTACCTCTTTTTTTTGTCCGATAGGCTTTCTGGCTAGGTTTCTGATTTTCATCTTTCATTTCGAGACTGCCTCATGCAATTTATCCCTTCCAGTTTTTACAACACTTCTGATGTTTATCCGCCCTCTCCCTCTTCACTTGCACTACGCTCTCGGCTCGTCGCGTCTCCAGGTCAGTAACCTCCAGTCCTGAAAGCTTCATGCTAGTTTTGGTTTTTGTTTTTTAATGCTTAAAAGAAGGTTCTTAAGGGAATTACACCAGCTAGCAGAGTATCAATTATAATTATCGCTTAATTTAGTTTAATTTACTCTATTAGTCATAGTTCTGGTAACATGCTTCTTTTGTCTGCGGAAAAAAGTCTTGCATGTTTTGCTTGTGGGGAATTTTTATGAGTTAAGGTAAATTCTTGGAAGCTTGAAGATAGGATTTATGGTTATAATATTTTGTCTTGTTGAAACCTTGATACGGAGGTGCTGGCTAAATATGTGGGAATCTCTTTTTAACAAGATAAAAGTGTCCATCTACATTTACAGTCCCTGCTCTGATATTCGTGTTAGAATAGGGAATTGGTGGTGCATTTTCCAAATTTATTGCTGCTGTATAGACTGTCAATCCCAACAATCTAAATAGCCCTTCACCAGGGTTTGTATGGTATTTTGGATCCCCTGGTTTTTCTGTTTGAACTCTCCCGTGAACTAGTTTTTACTGCATCCTCTCCGGATTTTTCTTTTGAATTCTTCCGGCACTCAGCACCATTAAGATCTCTGGTTTTTCTGACCTATCAAGGTACATAAAATTTCGTCACCTCTTGCATCGTTTTTCTACCTCCTTCACAGAAGTCAAAATGATGGCTGGGCTTTTTCTTTAAGTGACTCCTCACACAATGTGAGTGGCTTATTTTGGATTTGAAACCTTTAATCTCCTAGTCCTTGTGACTCCACATTTCGAGGTTAATTGTTATCCTTCTGAATGCACTTTTAATTCCTTATCCAGCCATATCTCTTGTCTCTGACGAGCTCTTGGTATAGGCCCCCTCCTTTGTACTTTTCCCCTTTTTCTCTTGTCAGTAGGCTTCTTCTATCTAGGCATTTTGTGTTTGACAGGATTTTCTACTGGATTTGCACCAATTCCGATATTTGCTTTAGCATCTTCCAGATCTTACGGAAGACTTTTCCATTAATTATGATGGATGGTTCTGAATCTTCCGCCACTCAAGCCCTTATTCATGCCACAATTGAGGCTGAAAAAGCACGTGAAAAATCAAACAGCTGGCAAGCCACGGTGGAAGACATGTTGCTTAACTTTGCTTGCCACGTCAAGCCAAGTTTGTCCCAGGAGGATTCGGAATTGGCTTATCCAAAATATGGGATGGATTGTTCTAGAAAAGGACAGTTTACCGATCATGCTCAACACTTTAATAAATCTAGGAATCCAGTTAAAACAGCTCCTCCTCCTAAGGCCATCTCTGTTAACAGCGTTGTTCTATCTGATCGCATCGACAGTTTGAAAAAGCTGGCTTTGATTGGGAAATGGCAATTTCCGTAAATGGCTTCCTCTGATTGGACACACTCCAGTCATTTCTCGCCTAATGAAGGATTGGTTCTCTTTCCACTTCCTAAAAGCATCCGATTTGGAGATTATCCTCAATAGGCCATGGGTCTTCGGTAGAAGCTTTCTTTCTCTTTCTAGATGGTATTTTGGATTTGACCCTCTAAAGAATACCCTGTCAAACTGCATGATATGGGTAAAACTTCCTAATTTACCTCTAGAGCTGTGGTCAATTGAAACGCTTTTAGAGATTGGGAATTCTATAGGAAAGTTTATTTACGTGGATCCTTGGTGCAGAGGTGAGAAAGACAAGAGGATTGCGTGGATTTTGATTGAAAAACCTTATAAAGGAGGTTATCCAGACCATATCAAGATAACCTGGGACGGTGTAAAAATCAGCAAAAGGCTCGATTTTTTGGGCATCCCCTTTAGATGCTCTTTGTGTCACAAAACTGGGCATGTCATCAAAAATTTTTGTTTTCATTTCAATCGCAGGACCAAGAAGTATTGTATCAATAAGGGCAGGAAATCCGAATTGGATCAATTCTCTGATGAAGTAAGCATCCTGGAGAGTCAATTAAACAATCAGGACCCAGACCCTTTCCACTCTTTGAATATTTCTCATGATCGATCTGAGACTCTCAATGCTTCGGCCTCCAGATTCCCTCCTATTCCTCAGCCTATCTAGGGGAAAGCAGTGCCCTCTCCCCCTACTATGAATCAGGGGGTTTTAGCGGTAGGATCTCATACTATTCAGATCTCCTCTTCTTCTCCCTCTCCGGTCCATCCTCCCGGAGGTCTATCAAAAGGAAAGGAACCTATGCTCTCTCCTACTCCTTTTAATTCTCCTATAGAATCGCCTGTCAACAAACTCGACAGTGATTTAGATCTCTTTCTTCAAAGAAATCCTTCGGATCTCGAGCCATTAACTATTCACAAACCTTATTTTCCTTCCTTTCCATCTATCAGCCCAAATTCCACATAGAATATCACGGCCAAAAAGAAACATAAGGGAGGTAGTCGTAATTTTAGAGGTATATCTATAGTCTTTGATTTCGGTATCACAAATTTATCCCTCGTCGAAGTTCTAATCTTGGATTCCTCAGAATCTCAGCCTCCTAGAGCATGTGCGGTTGGAGAGTCTTCTAAATGACTTTTCTAATATCAATGAATATCAGGGGGTTGGGTGCATCCCCTAAATTTTTAGCGCTAAAGGAAATTTTCATTTCGGCTCATTCTAAAATTATTTTTGTTCAGGAAACCATGCACTCCAGCAAGGCATCTCTAGCGTTCTTTAGAAGGATGTTCCCATCTTGGTTTATGGTGGCCACTGAGGCAAATGGTCTGTCTGGAGGTCTGGCAGTCTTGTGGGATCCAGTTTGGATAAAAGCCAAGGCTTTTAAATGCTTTGCTAGAATCTTAATTTCGGCCTCAATCAGGGGCCATGCTTTTGTACTCAACATTTTGAATGTATATGCACCTTATAGGAATAGGCTCCCTTTTTGGGAAAGGTTGTTTACTTTATAAATTCTTCATATTGAGTCATTGTTGATAGCGGGGGATTTAAATTTGACTCGAAGTCCTGATGAGTGCTGGGGTAACTGCAGGAAAAAAGATCAGTTGGCTGACAGACATAGAAAGGAATTTCTAAGTAGGAATTTAGTAGATGTCCTACCAGATCGATTGATGCCCACGTGGGAAAACAGCAGGACAGGGCAACCTTCATCGCAAAAAGGATTGGTCGTTTCATTATAAATGTCAGCATCATTGAAAAATGGGGAATGCCATTTTCTTTTATTGGGAATGATTTCACCTCCGATCATAGGCCTATTTTTCTTGAATGGAGGGGAATGGACTATAGGCAGGGTTATTCCTTTAAATTCAATAGGGTCTACTTAGAAGACCAATCTTTCAATGAATATATATAAAAAAAGTGGAAGGAACTGCAAGAATCTGACATGGCCCTTTTCACAACTTTCCGAGAAAAGATTCAGTGTCTGAGAGTGTTAGCAAAGCACTGGAAAATCCGAAAAAAAAAAAGAGGGATAAACAGGAGTTGAATGACATTCAAAAGGAGTTGGATATTTTCATCAATTCTTCAAACCCAGATTGCCTGTCTTTTGAGCAAAAGAATCATATTAGAAATCTAGAAGAAAAGAAGCAAATGTTTTTGTTAAAGGAAGAGGCCTCATGGAGGCTCAAAAGCAGAGCGCTATGGCTAAAGGAGGGGGATCGGAACACGAAGTTTTTCCATAATTATGCAAATGCCAGAAGAAGGAAAAACTCCATATGGAAGATCGAAGATGGTAAGGGAGGGTTCTTTTTCTCTCAGAATGATATTTCTGTTGAAGCTTCAAGGTTCTTTCAGAATAAATATAAAAGGCAACAAGGTAACATGAATGATATGATCTGGGTCGTGGATCCGATGCCTGAAATGTTTGATGACTCAGCAAATGAAAATTTCATAAAACCGGTTTCGGAAGAAGAGCTCCTTGCTGACATCAAGTCATTCAAAAAGGACAAAAGTCCTGTGCCAGATGGATGGCCAATTGAATTTTTCTCTCATTTCTATGACATGTTCAAAGCGGACTTGTTGAGAATGGTGGAGGCCTCCCGTATGTCTAGAAAATATACAGTGCATTATCTTCCACTTTCATCGCTCTTATTCCCAAAAAACATAGATCAAAGTCCTTCCATGACTACAGACCTATTGCATTATGCAATACTCTGTTTAAAATTATCTCTAAAATTATAGCGGAGAGGATGAAGCCTGTTCTAAACTCCTTCATTACAAGGGAGCAGCGCGCGTTTCTTAAAGACTGGAATATTTGCGATGCTGTTGCTATGAATCAGGAATGCTTATTCACAAAGTTCTCAAACAATATTGAGGCGGCTATTCTAAAGATAGACTTGAAAAAAGCTTATGACTGTGTTGACTGGGGCTTCCTTAGAATCATGCTGGCAAAAATCAGGCTGAGATCTAAAGGCATTGACTGGATAATTCCGTGCGTCGAAAATGTAAATTATTCAGTCATTATAAATGGAATCCCATCATTTTGTTTTCTAGTCGAGAGGGGACTACACTAGGGCTGTCCTCTCTCCCCCTTGCTTTTTATATTGGTTATGAACTCACTCAGCTTACAGATCAACAAAGCAGTGTCTGAACAGAGATGTAGGCCGATAAATATTTGCAAGGATACTTTCCTATCCCACAATATTTTTGTTGACAATATATTCATTTTCGCCATGCTTTGCAAAGCATCCTGGTTATGTCTTAATAATATCCTAGAAAAGTTTCAGTCAGCATCTGGAATGGTCATCAACAAGGATAAATCTACGCTATATCACAGTGAGTCTAATATGGAGACAGTTCTATGGATTGCAGCTATGATCGACATCAACCAAGCATCGATCAAGAAAGGTATCAAATATCTGGGTTTTAACTTGAAGGCAAAAGGTAACAACAAACGAGACTCGCAATGGCTTATTGATCGCTTCTACAAAAAATAAATCTGGATGGGAGTTGAGATTCCTCTCTTTAGCTGGCAGATTTATCTTGGTACAGGGAGTCATATCTCAGTTGGCGGTCTACTGGGCCCATCTTTATCTTCTCCTTGCTTCTGTTATTAACAAAATGTGCTCATTAGCTGTAAATTATTTATGGGGAGGAAGAACCTATAAGTCAAAGTTTCATTTAGTTAAGATGGAATCTATCTCTAGGTCGAAAAAGGCAGGGGGCTGGGGTCTTTTACACATGAAGAATTTTTGAAACGCCCTTCTTTGTAAATCCCTCCATAGAGGTATCTTTGGTGAGGGCTCATGGAGCAAGTTTATAAATAGGAAATATTTAAAAGGAAGAAGTATGGAGTATTGGTACAGAAGGAAATCTTTGGGCATAAAAAGGGGGTCTGCTATGTGGCAAAGTTTCAGGAAAATTCAGCCTTTCTTCATGGAAAATTTGCATTGGAAGATTTTCTCGGGTTCAAGCATCCTCATTGGTTTTGATTCAATAGTCAATGGTTTGGCTTCCACTATCCCTCTTACTCTAGTTTCTTATCTCCACTCAAAAGGTATTTTTACGCGGGATAAGCTAATTAAATCATGGTCTTTCACTTCACTTGTCTGGAAGGACGGAGAGGACTTACATCTGCCTCTCTCCATTCGTCCCCTTTGGAGCTCTGTTCTTCAAATCTTAAATGGCTTGGCGATTCACTACTCAGGCACTAGGGATGTTCTAGCTTGGGCTCTTCCTCGATCTCCTTTGCCAATTCGTGTAAAGGACTTATATGCCTCAATGTCTTTTGTCCCATTATGTAACTCTCACTTGATCTTTCCTCCTTCTCTATGGAAGGTCTCATGCCCACTCAAAATGATTTTCTTCACGTGGCTGGTCTTCTGGAACATGAATCTTACATGGGAGGTTCTTCAAAGGAAAGGTTGGCAGGGTCCGGGCAGATGCGCCATGTGTTAGCATGCGGTCGAGTCTAATTTACATATGATCTTCCAGTGTGCCTCATCTCTACATATCTGCTATGAACTTTCTTTGTCTTTTGGTTTCCTTACCAGGTTTTCTCAATTGTACAGGATGGCATCAAATGGTGGAGTGAGAAGAATTCATCTTGGCGTACCTTATTTGTTCTGGTTAGCTGGTTCTTGTGGAAATGGAGGAATGAACATATCTTCCAAGATTCAAGGATGCCTCTGAACTCCTTTATGTTTCGCATTCTTGCAAATCATGACCTCTCGGGTTGATTTAGTATTTGGTTCTTTTTCATGTGTCTCCTACCAGATGTATTGTCAATATGTTTTAGTTTTTTGAGGTTGTCAAAATATTCTCTAAAACACCCCAGTTTGATATGGAAAATGTGTTAAGAACAAAAAGTAAAATATGTAGGTATATGAACTGTTTTGGCATTATATTTTTGGACATCAGGTCACTTGGGCACACCTGATTTTCTAGCATCAGGGATCTGATAGTATCTATCTATGTAATACAGATATTTATATTGTCTTAATATAAGCTATGATGGTTTTTTTCTCTCTGAAAAAAAAAATCTTCAATTACATATTGATGGTTTAAAATGAAAAAAACTCATCGCACTTATACAAACTTTTTCTCTATAATCTGGTTTTTAAATTTGAATTTCAATCAATAAGTATCACCTGATCTTATAAGAAGCAGACAAATAATAAGCACTGAGAGCTCTCTTTATTCGAGTTGTTCTTATCAAGGCAGCGTCCGGACTACCTGTGCAAAGCAGTAGCCTTTTCTGATTCGGTCGATCGAGCTGACTGGGTTTGAGGAACGATTTACCAGCTTAGATGGAACGCGTGGCCACATCCGAGTGCAGTTAAATGGTCACGGACTATTAGCTGTGGTTCCCTACCTGCCTGTCTTTCCCAAAGATCACTTAGCGGGGTGGGTTGAGGTTAGATAGGTTCCTTTTAGGTTCCACAGTTTGGGAGCAGGGAGTAAACTATAGGGCATTGAGGTGTTGGCGGTAACCTAAAGACATAGTGGGTTCAGGAGGTTCCTAGATCCCACTCAGGAAATAGAATCTGTCTGGTCCACACTCTAGTCACGACGACACGATCAGCTTAGTGTTATTCATTTCTAGAGCAGAAACCGGGCAACTCTCTTTCCGGAATCAAGCAGGCGCACTGGGATCCTATCTGTTCCCGAAGAAACGAACACTAGACCCAAAGGTTTTGGATTGCTAAAAAGTCCAATAGTGATTACTAGAATGAAAACTATTTAGTTTGATCCCTAATTACCAACCAGACTACAACAAGCATTTCATTTGATCACGGTGGCACACATTCGTGAGAAACCATTTAGTTTGATCACTAATTACTAAAAAGACTATAGCAAGCATTTCATTTGATCACGGTGGCATACCTACAACCTAGGTTTCCATGAGCGGCAAGATGCCATTATGGAGGAATCGACAATTGAGGGAAAATATGCAGAAAATGTATGTAGAGTATTTATTACTATTAAAAAAACAGAGAAAAGAATTAGAATGGTAACAATCGAATAGAGCACTGATTTCAAGTTTTCCACATTACTGAATTCACATTTTCCACATTGGTGTATCAGATTTAGACTGCTACACCCCAAAAATTCTTTGGGGCTAAAAAATTGTTTGACAAGACTTGGTAGTTGCAACTCAGTCGAATCCCTGTGGGGCGAGCTGAAACATCTAAAGGACTTGTGTTGAATTGTTCGCTACCCAGGGTATCCACAGAACAAGGAAATGGAGATGAAATAGGACGAGAGTAAAACAATTGATATTGGCCTCTCATCCTATTCTGCAATTATACCGAACTGTAACTAACAATAATGGTCTTGAATCTGAGGGTGTCATTATTCCAATGGTCTAACACTTGGTATGGAAGAGAATTTTTGTCACACGTTAACGCCTAATGGAGTAATAATGTAATTTTTAGAGGTATTTTCCATTATATAGTCAAATTAAAAATATTATTTAGTATTCCATAAATGTTTATGTTTTTTTCCACAATTGTTAACCGCTAAAAATGGAAATGCTGAAAATTCAAAATTTGCCATGAGTTCAACAACAAAGTCGTAATGCGTTCACCTGGCTTCTCTTTGCCCACATGCACCTTTAAATAAAACCAAGAGAAAAATCTTCTTTAACCAGTGAAAGTTAAAATTCGTTAGTACAATTGGTGGAAATTGAGCTTGTGACCTTCATTGGAGTGCCCGCAGAAACTTCAGTTCTACTTTTCTTGAAAGATGTATTAAAAAGCTCAGCATGATCATTGCTTCTCATCTGTTCAACAATGCACTCTCCACCTTCATCAACCATGGTCCGGCATACCCGTTTCAGTGTCCAAGAGATTGGCCCATGAATCTGATAACAACCTTGATTTGTGTTCCTCCATTCATGCTGCCAGAGTCATCCCACTATTTTGCATAATTTTTCCCCTTGGAAAACAAAAATCACTGCTCCTCCTCAAGCAAAGCTTCGATGTATGAATAAAATGTCCAAGCAAACAATTTCTAAATCGAAATGACTTCCCAGAGGCGGAAAATTCCACGCCACGTAGGACATAAACATAAGTCAAAATTGTCGCTAAGTGTTGATAGTTGTGAACTCTCCTTTCATGGTCAACATATAGCTTGGATCCAACTACATCTGTAGGCATTGAACTTCCATACTTTTGAAGTAGAACTGCGGGACGCGGCCATAAATTAAAGAAAAAAAAACCAGGAAAATCTAGGCAATGAGGTTCATGCGAATAGAACTGACAGTGGACATCATCCCTAGGCAAATGGAGTGGTCCTGCATCAACGAGATGACATCCACTAAAAATTAAAATAAAAAACCATAGGAATCGTTGTAAAAAAACGTAATTTTTTTAGTGTGGGTGATTAAATGTCTTCTGATGAATCCTATATGTCACTATAGACGGTGGCATAATAAGTGATAAATAGTTTTGTTGTAATATTTATTTATGTATTCTATTGTTTTAAAATTTTGTTCGAAAATTATTGTGTTGAGAGGCCATGGACAACCTAATATGGCAGTGATGTTCTAAAAATTTATGTAACGTAATATAATAATATGTTAGACTCGACTAAATTATAAAATAAAATTAAAATTAATTATATATTAATTAAAATTTATTAATAATTATATATATGTTAAGCTATTTATTTGATGGTCTACAATTGGTGGTTTACAAGCCGATTTTATTTGCTATGATGAAGTCTATTTGAGGGTTGAGGAAAACTATTATTGAATGCAAGAATATGATATTAGATTCATTTAACTCCAAGCTTGATGTCTCCATACTGGATAGATCCACATTTCAAATGGATCTAAACTGATTATTATTTCATAATAATTTTAATAATAATTGCATTCAAAGCATAAAAATATATTTGAATCATTATAATTATTTATATACCAACGAAGATTCATCTTAACTCTGGATCTATAGAGCACCGAGACAGATCAAATCTCTCGAGGTGGAAATCTTGTTTCTAAGTGCAAAACATAAGGAAAGGTTTGCACCTTGAGATATTTGATCCCTCTAGAAGCATGATAAATTCTTAGGTAAGATGGATCTAAATTGGTTTTAGTTGTGTGCGGCCAAGGAAAACTTATGAAAGATATAATTAATTTTATTAATAATATGTAAATACATCTAATATAAAATAATAATTTTTAAATATGCTAAATATATCTGAGATTAATCTAGCCATTTTAATCTTATATTTTCTTAGTTACCTTAGTTTGCTGAAATGATAAATATTGATAATAACATTAATGATGAAAAATGCTAAAATGAAAATTTTGAATGCAAGGTGACAATTTAATAGTGTTGAATGATAGAAAATGCGAATAATAAGAATGTAGTTAATTACAAATAGTATTCACTGTGATTAATCTCAAACTATTTTCTTCTACTATTCTTATTGTCACTGTTGTTTCTTTTTTCATCTTTTCATATCGATTATATGTCAATGACAGTTGAAATTGTAAACCATTTAAATCTTTAGCTCGAGTTTTTGGAGTAAACATCATACCTTTTCTCTCTTGCTCTCTAATATTAATACGTTGAATTACTATAACACAAAAATCAATGTACATTGTCAATAATTTATTGTGCTTACACTGAAATCTATGCACAATGTTAATCCAATCAATTTAAAATTAATGTACCATCATACTACATCAAATCATAAATCAACATCTACACTGAAATCAATGGATCTAATGCAAGAAATCAAATAAGATTATAATACAACATTTACACTAAAATCAATGCACCTAGTGCAAGCAATGAAATAGGATTAGAAATCACCATCTACACTCAAATCAATGCATTTAGTGCAAGCAATAAAATATGATTAGAAATCATCTACATTGAAATCAATGCATTTAGTGAAAGCAATCAAATAGGATTAGAAATCACCATCTACACTAAAATCAATGCATCTAGTGCAAGAAATATTCTTCCCTCTCTCCCCACTTCATATATATATATATATATTATATATATATATATATATATATTATATATATAATATATATATATATATATAATATATATATAATATATATATATATATCTCTCCCTCCATAAATCATTTTTGGTCTCTCTATCTCACCCCCCAAACGCACATGCTCTCTCACTCCATCTATATCCATATCTCTATCCCTGCCTCCCTTTCTCCATCTCTATCTTCTTCCCTCTCTTCACCTTCCATCTATATATTTATCTCCCTTTTCCTCTTTTTCTCACCCCTAAAACATACACTCTCTTTCTCCAATGTATCTCTCTCTCTCTCTCTCTCTCTCTTCCCCTTTTCTCCCACTCCCCCGCCTCTATCTTTCTTCCCTCATGTTTTCCTCTCTCCCTCTATCTCCATCTTCCCTATCAATCCCTCTTTCTTTATTTATTTCTTCTTACCTCCCTCGCTCTCCCACTCCACATCTATCTCTCTTTACCTCCCTCTCCCCACTCTCTCACATCCTCTCTCGCTTCCTTCCTCTCCCACTCTCTCTCTCTCTCTCTCTCTCTCTCTCTTTAGCCTCCAACTATGTTACAATATCCCTCACTCTCTCCTTCTCTACCCCATTCTCTCCATCTCTCCTTCTTTGTCATTTTATCTCACCTCCAAACATACACACTCTCTCTCCATCTCTTCGTTTTCATTCACTCTATCTCTACACTTCTCACTCTTTATGTCTTTCTTCTTCCCTCCCTCTCCCCCCCTGCAATTCCATCTCTCTATCTCTCCCTCTCCCATCCTCTCTCCCTTCCTTTCTCCTCCTCTCTCTCAAGTCCTCTCTCTCATCCTTCCTCTCTCTGCCTTTCTCTCCTACCTCCCTCTCTCTCCCTCCTTATATATATATATATATATATACTATATATATATTATATATATATTATATAATATATTATATATATAATATATATATATCCAATCCATCTTAGCTCCCCCCATCACTCTCCTCATTCTCTCTCAAGTCTTGTCTCTCATCCTTCCCTTTTCTCACTTTCTTTCCTACCTCCCTCTCTCTTCCCCCATCTCTCTCTCTCTCTTCCCTACAATCCTCTCTCTCTCTCTCCCTATCTCTATATAAATCAGTTAGTATATCCCTCCCTCTCTCCTTCTCTCCTCCATTCTCTCCATATCTCCTTCTTCGTCACTTTATCTCACCTCCAAACATACACACTCTCTCTCCATCTCTCCCTTGTCATTCCCTCTCTCTCTCCACTTCTTACTCTTTATGTCTTTTCTCTTCCCTCCCTCTCTCCCCTCCAACTTGATCTCTCTATCCGTTCCTCTCAAGTCTTCTCTCTCATCCTTTCTCTCTATCCCTTTCTCTTCTATCTCCCTCTCTCTTCCCCCATATCTCTCTTTGTCTCTCTCTCTATATCCTTCCGATTCGCTCACTATCTACCTCCCTCTCTTCTTCTCTCTCTCCCCTCTCCATCTTTGTGTATCCTTCTCCCTCCTTTACCCTTCTCTCCCTCTCTCTCTCTTAATTCTTCCTCTCCCCTCTCCTTCAATTTATCTCCATTTCTCCCTTGCCACTCCCCCTATCTCTCCACCTCTATCACTTTATGTCATTGTTCTTCCCTCCCATATATATATAGAGAGAGAGAGAGAGAATTAATATATATCGTGATATATTAATATATATTATAATATAACAAATTTAATATTGTATTAATACAATGTTACTAAATTTAATAATATTAGTATTATAACATATTAACTGAATATTAGATTTAAGAATAATGTAGTAACAATCTTTTAAAATTAAATATTAGGGTTAATATTTGGCCCATGGTATTTGGCCGAAAGGCTTAAATAAGAACTCTTTTTTTGAGTTTTGTAAAGTATAAAGATATTATGGAGTAAATATAAAAAATGTTTATTTATTTACCATACCTCTCATTTAATTTATATTTTTGTTTATTTATCATATCTCTTTTATTTACCCATGGTATTTATCCCATAGGTTGGTATATAATTAGATGTTGCTTTCTAATCCTATTTGATATATTTTTGTTTATTTATCATACCTCTTTATACCTCTTTTAAATATATTTATTTACCATGCCTCCTTTATAAATATGGTATTTGGCCCATGGGTTTTGGCCCATGGTATTAATAATAATTTGGCCCATAGGCTTCACCGAAATAAAACCTCTTTTTTGAGTTTTCCTAAATATAAAGAGGTTTATGGAGTAAATATAAAAACAAGTTTTTATTTATTTACCATACCTCTTTTTTTAGTATTTTTAAACCTCTTTATAATTTTAAATTTCATTAGATTAAAAATGTTAAATGTTAAACTTGACATGTTATATGTTTACTTGTTTACACTTAGATCTACCCCCATACAGGGTTGTAAAGCACCTACAACAATGAAAATGATTATATTGTAATTCTCATATTATATAAGTTTATATAAGTTTATATAAAAAAGGGTAAATATAAAAAGAGGTTTTGTCTATTTATCATACCTCTTATACCTAATTTGTTATATAAGTTTTTATAAAAAAAGTTAAATATGAAAAATGTTTTATTTATTTACCATACCTCTTTTTTTAGTGTTCGTAAACCTCTTTATATTTTAAATTAATGTTGTGTTTATACATAATAATAATTAGATTGATTTTTAAATAAAGGTGACATTAGATTAAAAATGTTAGATGTTAAATGTTAAACATGACATGTTATATTTTTATATGTCTACACTTGAGATCTACCCCATACTCGGTTGTAGAGCACCTCTCGGCACTATATTGAAAATGATTGATAATAGCGTTGATTTAAAATATAAAATACTGCCATTTTTGGCTGGTGGGGTTGAGTCCATGTATGTTGTGTGCATACTAAAAGATGGAGGTTGTGGGTTCATCCTTTAGCAACATCTTTATCGGTGATTAGAGTGATCTAGACCTTGGAGCGACAGATTTGATGCAAGGCATGAGCGTATTCATTTTTGGCATAGTCCTGCACGTCTCTGTTGATCACATCTCGTGGATCATGATCCCTATCATCAACAAGGATCTAAGGTTTGGCTCTCTCTTTCGCGTCGAAACGTACCACATCTCTTAGATTGAAATCACCTTTAACTATAGGGATCAAGGGACCGTTGATGAATGTGAATGACAAATGCGGTCATGGAGGGAACTATTGAGATTTCCATGCGATGGTGGCGAGGAATCTCCCGAGGTTTTATTTCCCTTAATCATTGAGATCCCTCCAGATCCGATTAAAGGGACTACATATCTGGATGTGGTGTAATCTATTTTGCGAGATGCAAGATCTAGTCGATCTTAGGAAAATTCAGTGATAAAAAAAGGAGGAAAATTTTCATATTTTTATAAAAAGTCTCAATGGGAAGACCTCCACCCACTAGATTCAAGGTTGGGTTCTAGTGTGAAATCTAAAGCATACCTTTCAAAATAATATGGGTATATCAACAACACTCAAAGTTCTAGAATATAAAGGTAAAGTGTTATGATACTCTTTTAGGATGGAAGACTATGCGGTAAAAAAGGACTTAACTATAGTATTAAATATAAGGATGTGGGAAGGGCCTTTAGCTTACAAAAATATTAATACAAGTCCTAGGAACTCTAATGGATCTTTGTCATTAAAAGATGCACTCCAAGGGAAGAATTTTGCTCAAGTCGAACAACCTCAAAATATTCCATGATATTACATTGTAGAGAAAATGGACATGAAACTTGCTATGGAGGTAAAATCCACAGAGGTAAAATATGATTTTGCATTAATGGTAGTTTAATGGTTTTTTATCAAAACCAAAAGACTTATATGAATGGGTGTACTCTTCATGAAAAAAAGTGTGATCTCTATTTTTTCTCTAAAGGTTTTTACATAGTACAATTTGAGATACAACAAGAATTTCCATGGTTTCAGGGTAGAGTATGATTTTTGTGACCTCATGATTTTCAGGTTTTGATGCAACAAACATGGTGGTAACAATGATGCTAGTTTGGGTAAGGTTACCAAGCCTCCTCCTTCCCTTCTGACATCACTAGGTCTTGGAGGATATTGGAATTATCTTAGGAAAAATAAAAAATAAAATGGACCTCGACAAAACATGAAAAGGTATCTTTGCTTTTTCCATGATGTGTGTATATATTTTCCGTAGTAAAGGTCCCCCTCATCATATTTTTATAAAACATGAAAAATTTCAGTGGGCGTAGGTGCAAGACTATAAAAATATGACTTTCAGATAAAAAGATTGTTTCCAAATAGGACATTTGCAAAATTCTTGTCCTCAAGCAAAAAAGGAAATTAAAAAAAAAGGGGGCAAGACCAAAAGTAGAGGGGATGGAAGTTTACAAACAACATAGAATATGAAGAAGAAGAGATCTTGGAAGATCATCCTACTGAAGAGGCATAAAATCAACCTGGTAGTCAATCAAATGATGGTGGAGTGGACATACCTTGATCAATGGATGTCTTCCAGAAGGGGCTTGAATCAAAGAAGATCATATTTCCATAACAATAGAAAGGGAAATTACTCATAGAAAAATATTCGGGAGGCATGTGTCCAAGAGGTTAGATTGAAATAATTAAGTTCCCCATAGATTAATGGAAATCAACTAGTAGTAGTAACAACTACTCCCAATCAAGGAGTTTAGTGAAAAAGAGAAAAAGAAAAAGGAAATAAGGGGAAGCCAAGTGATGTTTATCACACTTAGCTTTGTCTTTTATGTAAATTGTTTTATATTTGTGTCTACTTTATAGTGTACTAAAAAGTTGACATGTTTAAATGCTTTGAGTGATATCGAAAATTTAGTTATTTCCCTATTCTTAAGTTAAATAAAATTATAAATTTTTCCAACCAAATAAATTATTATTACACATTTCTACAATAAACAATAAAAATTAAAACTATGGATTTTCCTAACAAAATAAATTATTACTACACATTTCCATAATAAACAATAATATCAATTCTGATGATATTAAAAAACGTGACACACATACACTAAAAAATAATCTTATGCTAATTAGTATACATAACAATAATACTAATGTATAGAAGAAAAGTACATATGCAAAATTGGTGCATAAATAGATGATACATGTATTAGTGATAGAGACCACCGGATCAAATACAAAATTACTATATACTAATTAATATTGAGTATGTTATATAATTTAATAAATGTAATTCACATGTCAATAGGTTTGATTTTCTCGTTATCAAAACAATTCCTTCAACCTTGAAAAAAATCTATTTATTTAGTAAATATCATAAAATCTTATAATTTTATTATAATGAATCATTACACAAATCCATAATAAATAATAATGTCAATTATGGCTATTATAAGAAATTGTCTTGTATTAATTTGTATAGTCGGTAATAATATTAGTGTACACATACATACAAGATATGTATACATAGTTAATGCATCCACAGGCCTTGCATGTATTAATGACAACACACAAGAATATGAGGCATTTCTACTTGAATTACCACTATATAAAAGGTCAGGTAGGGGAACTACATACAAAATACTTACTACATACTTGCTTCATCATGTGATAACAAACAAAACTAATCATATGAGGTTTCCCATATGAAGTTAGGTCAAATGTGGGTAACTCTCTCTCTCATAATTACCATTCATGTTTATGTTTATTTAATTTGTTGAAGTATGACACTTTATATTAATTTAATAAAAGGGTACATATTAAAAATATATTTAGTTGCAAAATATTAAGATCGTAGAAACCGCTTCTTACTAAGGCATGTGAAAGACTAAAAGTGTAAGATTAAGGTTGATTACTGTATTGTATAGGAGGATGTTGAGATTGTGATCTATGTTGTCCATTTTCTCTCCTACCTCTGTTAACTTGCGCCTTGATCTTGTTGAGCTTGATGGCTATGAGTGAGTCTATGCCCCAACGTAATCTTTGTATGTCCATTAAGTTTTACAACTTGCATGTAGCTAGAGTGGCAATGCCAATAACAAATTACAACTTGCAGGGTAGGAAGAGGTGCTCAAGGATTTAGCTCAAGACTTGGCCACGTGCATTTGACTCAAACCAATGGCTATACACTCTTGGCTGAAATCAACAACTTTGTTAAATTACGGGGGGGCTCTCCTTGTGATGTTAGTGGGGGGGGTTGTGACATTAGCGAAAAAGGGGGGAGGGGGTTGTGACATCATCCAAGAGGGGGTGGGTGAGGGTCCATCCCTCTCTATAACTATGACCTCTAACAACATATTCCTTGTCATATTAACTAATAAAATTTTCCAAGTCATGTTCTTTGTCGACATATTCCATGTCATATTCTCTAACGACATATTCCTTGGTATTTTCCTAATAGCATATTTACTGGCAATTGATGGAGATGTAATGGTATATTCATCAATAGTTAATGAAGATCTAAAGACATATTCGTTGGAAAGTAATAGATCTATGACGACACATTCATTGGTATTTAACAGAGATTTGATGACATATTCACTAGAAATTGACAGAGATTTGAGGACATATTTGTTGATGACATATTGACTTGCAATTAATAGAGGCCTGATCAACATTGGTGGTCAATTGACATCTTGGCCTTTAATGAACCTATGGGGGGAGAGGTTTGCAATAGCCTGGTGATGGAATTGAGTGTAGAGAGAGTTTCATATGTTTTCGTCCCATCCACTACCACCCAAGAGTTTTGTAGAGTGAGGCCATATTTGGCCAAAAGATCAGCTAACTTGTTGGCAGCTCGGTAGACATGAGAAAGGAGATGGGTTGGTATTCAAGTCAAAATACTTGCTATATAGGTAACATGATATTTTACTCTCCAACAATTGATTTTTTGGAAGGATCAAAACCACATTGTATTTTTTGAAAAATGTTCATTATGGTTTTTGAATCTCCATATATTATAATTTTATGGAAGCACTTGTTGATACTGATTTGAAGACCTTGTTTGAGCGACCCTATTTCTGCAACATTATTGGTGGTATGGACAATGGAGCCAACATATATATGGATAATTTGATTAGTATCATCATGAAAGACTCCCCCAAAACTAGTAGTTCTTGGATTTCCTTTTGAGGGTCCATCAAATTTGGGCTTGATGAAATATGGAGGACGTTTAGAACAAATGGTGGGGCTTTAAGTAAAAGGTGGGGGGTGAGAGAGTGTGTGAGGAGATATGGGAGGCTATATTGAGGGAAGAAAGGATGAGTTTTTCGA